>JAVXUP010003178.1:40000-77500 GCA_033070095.1 Escallonia herrerae | reverse complement strand
TCGGTTTAACCCTTTAACCATAATCCAACAGATAATTAGCCTTACAAATTCAATATATCTATACAGCCATAGTCTTCCTAGTTCACCGAGAAATTTGCCTAAACCAAATTGCTCACCTAGTAGGGTGTGTACTTCCAAGACTACACCAAACACCCCTCTGTGTATACATACCTCTCCTTGCTCTTGTGTTAACCCCAGCCAAATTCTTATGTATATCCATACACACTTTGATTGTACTTGATTGCGAGTAGGCATTGGTGTCACATGCTTCAAAAATAACATCCGATGTGGCTCGGCTCGGCCTGCTCCTCTGCAAGCGCATCGGATTGCTATACTGCTTTATCACTTTGCCTTTTAACTACGTCTACTTGGGCTTTACATAGGAATTTACATCATATAACTGTACTAACGTCATCTCAATTTCTTTTACTTCAGATGTCGGGATATGATGATATCTATGACATCGTGGCGTCGATTATATATGATCTGTGCCATCTTATGAATAAGTTTCATTAGTATAAAATTGCGAGGGCCGCCCCAAATCGCTTGGTGGAAGCGCAATCCTTAGCTCTTTTTGCTTGTCAGGCCCAATCGAATGTTTACCAAGACTGGGTCCTTGGTAGTGTGCGCAACTAATGTACTTTTCATTAATATTTTGGGGTATTATCGTTTGCTCTATTTTTGCTTCGTGTCTTCTTTTGTTACGATATGATGTATGGCCATAAGGCCTCTTTCATGACACTTTGTAACTTTGGCTTTAGTTCAATGCAATTATCTTATTATAAAAAAAAATAAAATATTGAGTCTCATAGAGACATCCTTATTCTTCACAAAAAACATTAGAGCACTCCATGGTGAACAATTAGGTTTTCGTCGATAAGGCAGTTCAACCTCTCTAACGGGGCTTGCCAATTGCTAGAACGATCTGTCCCATGAATATTGCGAATTAGTTGCTGCTAGAAAGTAAATTAGGAACCACAACCAGAAACTATGACTTGCAAAAGCGGAAAAGAGTGCCGCCTGTAGAGCTTCAGTGGGGAAACTCTTTGGTGATTAACCGAGTTGTGGCTGTGCACACCCGCGCGTGTAGTGTGTGATTAGTTGTACGTGTAGCTGGGATACCCCTTTGTATAGCTATAGGTAACAAGATAATAATAGAATTAGGACTGACGGCTCAACATGGGTTTTATTCTTAAAGGCAAATATCTTCTAACCTGGAGTTAACCGAGTTGGTTAGGAATGTCATATGCCAACCAAGATTGATCAATTTTTAGCTATCTCAAGCATACTAAATCAAAATTTGGTCAACTTACGTGTGTGTAGAGCCAACATTCTTGGACCTTTTAGAGTGTGCAGTATTCTCCAGGATAGGTAACTTCTTGAGGACACTACTCGAGGGAGTTCTGAGTGATTCTACGTGAGAACTCCTCTTTCGGATGATATTGATACCCATGAAATGAAAAAGTGAGATTCATGCTGAATCCTTTTACAATAGGGACCCTAATGAACGTTACATAGAGATTTACTTAAATAAATTAGATATATAACTCAGTCTTAATTTGCATTAAGTCTCTTAATGCTAACTTTCAGGGCCTCATTTTGTATAATTTTAGAAATACGTAAAAGAAGTAAGGGCTATATTACTCACCCAATAAATTACAATGAAGTCTACACATCTGAGAACAATAAATTGTCAATATACTGACTTGATTAAATGAAAATTAAAACTCATAATTCTAAAAAGGGAAAAAGTACATATATGAGTATGAAGTATTTGTTAGACATTATGACTAATTAAAAATCAAGTATAATTACACCCTTGCAATTTTAAATGTTAAATCCAAGTTTATTCCAGATACGACTTTATCACAAAAAGTGCAATTGCCAAATAAGATATAGAAAATCACACAAATCTAACCCTATAAATGCACAAAGGTGTACTTAGTAGTGTTTGCACCCAAATGCAAACCTCCAATCAAATTGTTAGCAAAGGCTACACATGATTCCAAGTGCATATTCTTTTTTGCTTTTCGTTAAGGGCTTCTTCTGAAGTGTTTAGAAAATAATGAGAATGGGGAATTGAAAATGTCAATAGTGCACTTAAATGTAAATTGAAAGAATCTAACTTTTAAAAAAGCTTTTGATAAAGTGATTCGAAGGTTTTTGATACAAAAATAAGGACCGCAATAACCTACTCCTAAGAAGGCATTGAAAAGCAAAAGAAAAGGGATTTGATTGATGTTGATGATGATGTTACAAGGAGTCTTCCAACAAATATTTATATTACAAAAAACTGTAGGAAATAACTACTACTTTGAAAATAACTACCAAATTGAAAATAACATTTCCTAACAAATGAGTAAGTACCTTCTAGATATTAAGCAATAATAATCTCTGAACAACATACAAAACTTACACATCAAAATTTTCCATAGAAGAAAATAAGTTTCAGTTTGAGACTTGCATCCATGGTCATCTCTTATTTTAAATTCGAATAAGAAACCTTAGAGTCATTTAGAGACAATTGATTAAGGACAAATCATTTACTATTAGAGGCTATGGGCAGTCACTATAGATAATGTATAAGTCAATGACCTATCAATTGAGAATCTATTTGTTGGTGCCAACAAGTAGTCAAATCATGGAATAACTTTAATGAACTTTATGTTAAATAAATTAAAAATGTATAGGACCAAAATTACTCAGATTTAAGTCAAGCGAAATTGAATTTGGTGAAAATCAACAATTATGAAAAGGTTAAAAAAGCCAATAAACCTATTTTATCAAGATATGAAGAAAAAAAATTAGAACTAATGTCTAGGTTGATTTCACCTAAGCATTTTTCTGCAAGGAGATAGGCAAAATCTGAGAGGCTCAACTACTTGGCCAATAAGGTTGGACACTTATCTGTAACACTTTGACCATCTTTTTTTCTAACAAATTCTTTTAATAACATTGTTTCTGAAGCTCATGGTGCACAATCGTTAGTCACCTAGCTTACCTAAAAGCAAACGTTCGGCTCCAAAATTACTGGTCCTGATCATTTAATACATTGGATAATGAATATAGGGCGCGAGGGTGAGTATGAAATGTTAATGGATTAAGGGAGCTGTAGTCTCTTCATATAAGAAGTCTAGCGGTTTTAAATGATCAGAAGCGGTCCAGGACCATGAACAGGGGCGGAGCCAGGATTTCATCCCAGAGGGTGCTAAAAATATATCAAAATTAATAATTTTTTTATAAGTAAAATAACACAAAAAAATGCATTTCTCGACAATACACAAAAAATTACGAAAAAGTGTTTCATTATCAATCCATCAATTATCAATCAAATACGAAAAAAGTACATTTTTCGACAATACACCAAAAATACGAAAAAGTGTTTCATTATCAATCCATCAATTATAAAAAAAAAAGTGCATTTTTTGACAATATCAATCCATCAATTATCAATCAAATAACCTAATTAATCAAAAATATTATATTCTTTTACTTTTCCAATCATGTTTCATGATTGTGTTAACCTAATTTAAACCCCCATTCAACTAAATCACACATTCGATATCTCAATCCAATTGGGTCCCATCTTCCATCAATCTCAATATTTCAATGCCAAACATTAACCATAATCAATATCTCATGATTATCCATAAGCAATGCTACACATTAACAATAATCAATGCTCAATACTATCCATAATCAATGCTCAAGATTATCCATAATCAATGCTAAACATTATCCATAAACCCATAATCACTAATCAATGCTCAAGAATATCATTTATCCTGCCCAAGATTATCCATAATCCATTCCTAATTTCCTATGGCTATGAGCTATGATACTAAAAAGATAACAAACAAATTTTGTAGAGATGGCAACTGGCAAGATCAAGTCAATGAAGTCATCAAGGTGAAATTAAAGTTTTGGAAGTCGGAACATACTTGTCGCCGACTTGCCGCCTGCTAGAGTTCTTGGCCGCCGGTGGACTGCCGGAGACTTGGAGTGAAGACTGAACTGAAGGTTCAAAGTTGGATCCAGATCATGTGTCGTTGCCGACTCGCCGTCGGCCGTCGGCGTAGATCTAGAAGACAGAGATCCAGAGATAGCCCAGATCGTGGGCTCGTCGCCAGCTGCTCGTCAGTCGTGGGTTTATGTCGGTGCCGTCGTGGGTTCGTGGCTACGAGAGCGAGGCGCCGGCCGCGCTGTGAGCAGCTTAGTCGGTTGTCGGTCGGTGAGAGAGAGAGAGAGGTCGACAGGAGAGAAAAAGCCGAAGAGAGAGTATGAAATTATGAAAAAAAAAAACTATATATAATTTTTTTTTTCAGTTTTTAAACTCAGGAACATGTAGTATGCAATTGACAGTAAGACTCACCCTAAGTTAGTTTTTAGATTTTTGGCTAAATTTGACAGCAGGGGTTGAGTGACCTACATATCCGATCGGACTAATCGAAATCAAAATCACCGTAATTAGACACTAGTCCTACGGGGCGTAATCTACATTTTGAGACTTAGACCTAGACAAGAAATGGGTAAAAATTTTCTTTTTGTTGTGCTTGAAATGAACTGCGATTATGGGGAAGGGATAACAGTTTTATATGATTTCTACCCTATGAAAGCTAGTAAAGATTACCTCGCGGTGTAGCTCACCGAGACGACTTGAGGATATTCTTCGTCTGATCGACAACACAAAAAACAAAAAGACATTTTATGAGTAGTTTGAATGACTAAACTTCTTAGGAGAGATAATATATCACTTCACGAAGAAATAGCACACAAGCTCTAAAGAGAATCAGCTATTGGATGGACTAAAAATTTTAAAATAAAGGCCAACCCCTTTTTTTAGTTCTCAGGGTTGCATAATCTGATAAGATTGGCAATGTTAATCTGCAAGGCTGGATATAAATCAGAATAACTAATAAAATCATAGATTGACCAAAGTCAACTGGTTCATCCACAATTAAAAATGGGTTTTCATGAACTTTGAGGCAATATCCAACCCTATTTTTGGTAATTATCTCTGAAATCACATATGGGATGTACTAGATTCGGGATAAGTCATTTCCTAACTAAAAAATTAATTTATTTGATCTTTATGTCAAAGGTAAGTCATAGATTATTTCCCGAAGTCACTTAGAGAAATTGCATCAGTTAGAATAATCTAGACCTTGGATTAGACTAGACTGATGCAATTGGACAAAGCTGATGGACTGGACTCGGACTAGCATGCGACTGGATTAGGCTAGACCACTAAATTGGACTGAATTTATTAAATGAATCTGGACTAAAGTAACTAAATAAATTACATTAGTAAGCCTAGACCTAATAATGTATTCTAATTAATACTAAAGCCCATTATTTAATTAATTAAAATGTTGATAAAATTGAGGTGTCTACAGAGCCCCTCAGGGATAGAGCACGCTCACTGGCGAACATCATTGATAAAAGGACATCACGTTTTTGTAGCAAAAACACAGGAAAAGACCATGCGACTTAAAGATAGACACAAAGACTCACATATATTTGAGGCCGAACCTGTACAAGTTTCTACATATCCTTCTAGGAGGAATCAAACCAACGTAGTTCGATAAAATATAGATATTGTCCATATTCAGAGCTAGCAGTAAGAAGGATTGGTCGTCGAACAATATATCAAAGAAAAGTTTGCCTGTTACAAGAGCTACCGAATAGATCCGAATGGTCGATAAAAAAACTCAGATCTAGATGCCAGAGCCCCCAAATCGATTTGAAAAGGTCGTCTAGACATGTAAAAGAAACAGCAAACCCGTCTACTATCGATGCCCTTAAATCGATTCGAAAGGGTTGATGGAAGACATATCAAAGAAAAATTACTTGTTGTTACAGGAGTGACCAAATCGATTTGAATGGTTGCCAGGCAAGAGTCACATGTAGATACCAAATCCCCAAAATTGATTTGAAAGAGTGTTCCCAACCTATTCTGGTCACACATAAAGGCCGACTGGGGGTCCCATTTTGCATGACACGTCCGCACAAGCAACAAGAAATATTCAATGCCTCCAACAGGTCAAAACGTGCACGCTCAAGTCACGTGCACTTCTCACTTTTTCTATGTGATTTCATCACCAAGATGCTCATCCTTGCGCGACTGCTCATCATACTCCGACCGTCGTATTTCACCCGTAGCCCGTCGGCCCACCTTGGCACTTACCGAAGGAAGTCAGCCTTGGCCTTCCCCATGGGGTCGGCGTCAACCTCCCTTTAGGGTCGGCCTCGGCCTTCCTCTGGGGTTGGCCTTTGGCCTTGGCTTTCCCAAGGGTTGGCCTTTGGCTTCCATACTTAACATCTTCACTACTCTTCAAGAGGCCGAAGTCAAGTCACTCCGCGACCCCCGTCATTGGCACATAACTCCGCGACCCCCGTCGCCCTAACGTCACTACGCGACCCCCGTCGCTCGGACGTCATTCTGTGACCCCTGTCGCCCAGACGTCTCTCCATGACCCCCGTCACCCAGACAACACTCCGTCGCGCCCGTGCGCAGCTCTGCTAATATAGTCGTGCCCCCGGGCTCCCTATCACACTACAGTCCCTCGGCACCATACGCACTCCGTCACGCCTATGCGTCGTGCCATTAACATAATGTTGTGCCCCCAGGCACCATATACACTCCGTTGTGCCCATGCATCGCGTCGCTGATACAGTCATGCCCCTAGGCTCTATGTTACAATGTCATGCCCCCGGGCACCATAAACACTTCATCGCGCCCATGTGCCATCTCCATGACATGCCCTTGGGCACCACACTCATTCACCACACCATGTGCCCTCGCCATGAAAGTGGAACATGCTTTGACCTACTCTCTGGAGTGTGCAGTATTCCGCGGGGATAGGCGACTCCTCTGGGACACTATCTCCATCGGGGAGCTTTTTAACTCCCCTTTCCTCTAGGTAGACGGCTCCTTCGGGATGCTACCTTGATGCACTTCGAGTGCTCCGACACAAGGACTCACCCGCGGGGATAGGCGACTCCTCCGGGACTATCTCTATTGGGGAGCTTTTCAACTCCCCTTTCGCCAGGTAGACGGCTCCTCCGAGATGCTACCTCGACCAGTCAGGTAGACGGCTCCTTCAGGATGCTACCTTGACGCGTTTTGAGTGCTCTGGCACAAGGACTCACCTACGGGGATAGGCGACTCTTCCGAGACACTATCTCCACCAAGGAGCTTTTTAACTCCCTTTTTGGTTGGTAGATGGCTCCTCTGGGATGCTACCTCGGCCAGTCGTGTAGACTGCTCCTCTGAGATGCTACCTTGACACGCTCCAAGTGTTCAGGCACAAGGACTCACCCCCACCGAGAGGCTACTCCTCCGGACACGATCTTCGCTAGGGAGCTTTTCAACTCCCCTTCTACCAGGTAAACGGCTCCTCTGGGATGCTACCTTGGCTGGCCAGGTAGACAGTTCCTCCGGGATGCTACCTCGGCCTGCAGAATAAACGACTCCTCCGGGACAATATCTCTAACAGGGAGCTTTTTAATTCCTCATCGGGTATACGTCTCTTTTGGGATGCTATCTTGACGTGCTCCGATACAAGGTCTCACCAGCGGGATAGGCGACTCCTCCGGGACACTAACTCTACCAGGGTGTCTTCGTGACTGACCTACGTGCTCCGACACTAGGGGCTCGCGTCGGCACCTTTAGGGACTATGACCCCCAGGTCACTTCTAGACCAGAGCAGGTCTTTGGAGGGCATCACACCTAGTCCACCTGGAAGCTAGGCATCAGGTCTTTCCCACCGCTGCTAGGCATGTGGGACTCTGTAAGGGCTTGGATTGGTGGCTAGATCAAGGGAGTTCTCTGGCCACACTGACACTGTGGGAGCCAGTCTTTGCTGACAGACAAAATGACGCTGTGAGAGAGCAGGCCGGGTGAATATGCAATTTGACAGTCCGTGGAGCACCGACAGCTATGGACCCCTCGGTGACGTGTCACTCCCGAGGAGCGCCACGTGTCGATTAATGACATTATCATCTCAACTTCTATTAATAGAGGTCTTGAGAATTCGTTTGAGAGGCTTGGACATTTTATGACAGTTGGACATTCTCAAAACATTTTTCACTTTCTCACTTTAGAATCCTAGAGAGAGAAACGTACATGACCTTGACTCTGGACCTAAGCATTGGACTGTGACTGTCATCGTGTATTCATCCCACGCCATTGCCCTCACAGCACTACCACCCTCAGGCTCTGATTGGGAAGCCCTTGGTCTCTGCTTTTGCTCCACCCTTGCTGTATCCCACATTAGTGCACTTGGCATCTGACTCAGACTGCATTCCTTGTGGCACTTCCACGTCGACTGTGAACCCATTTTCCTTGGCATTAAAGAGTCATCTAGATGAAAAGGGTTGACATCTAAGATGAAAATGATTTTGACCATTATCAGAGCCATCAAATCGTTTTGAAAAGGTCAATAGACAATGTAAAAATCACTTTGAATGTTACTGCACCCTTCGAATCTATAAAAGAGTTAGCGAACAAAGTAAAAGTTTACTAATGACACTTTTAAAGCGGTTGGCCTTTGAATATGAAGAAATCAATTTGCTAGATATCATAATGTTGTTGTGATTGAGAACAGGCGTGGAATCTTAAACTAGCCTTACACCGTACAAGATCCAACGAACAGAGCAAAAGGTATGAAAAAAATATGGGTCGTGAACCAACCCAGGGATAGGATGTCCGACATGCACAAACAGGCACGTACACACATAAATACAGGATAATAATGCCCTTGGGCAGATAAATATGTATTATATAGAACGCTCAAGCAGGTAAACACAAAATTATATTAATGGTGCAGACATTCGAAACATACAAGCACAAATTTTTTTTCTTTTGTTTTTTCTATTTTATGGAAAAAAAGGTTCAAAAATTGGCCTCTTAGCCAGAGTCGATGAGAGATTTGAAATTTTAAAATTTTAGATCGAAAATCGGCCAGTGAGTAAGCATGTTTATCAAAATTTAAAATTTTAGCATGAAAATTGGCTGGTTAGTTAGAGACTTCAGTTTTTTGAAAATTGAAGAGTCGTAGACTGGCTAGTGTGTCAATTGCATTGATCATATTAAACAACAAAACAGACCGGTTTAGTCGTCCAGTTTTATGCACGATTTTAGGGTTTTGTCAAACACTTCTAATTCAATTCAACCCTAATTCCCTTCAGATTTCATCTCTCTAGGACTCCATCGTGTAATCTACCCCTAATCACACCCTTGCCTATAAATACAATGAATCTTCTTTTGATTTCTCCATATCTTGTCGATTAATGGACGAGTATGTCAATACTCACAAGGGCCATGAAAGGGACCTCAAATCGAAAAAGATCACTCGATTTTGATCAAAGAATAAGGCTGATGATCGATCTCTACTCACCTCGGAGCAAGGCACTCATCTTAGCGCTCTTTTCTATACGTAAGGGGTATGTTTTGCTCAATTTTTTTCTCATTACAAACACTATTTCACCTTGTTTCGCACACACCCCCTTGCCCACGCATGGTAGGATCCACCTATTAGGCTTTTCATGCGATTCCCATGAACCAAAAGATTAAATTTTCTTCCCCATTTTGCGATTTTGTAACCCCTCCTCTTGAAGATGTGCTGTAAGGGCTCCCCAAATCTCATGAGTGAGTGGGGGAAAAAATCCTCCCTAATGTTAAGAATAGAGTAGCCATTATGGGCTTCTGCCCTTTTATGGATGTGTTGCATGCTTTAACTTGGAGTAAAAGACACCTCTTGTGTCTTGTCTAGCATTGGTGGGATTCCACCAACACCTTCCATATGCTGCTCGAGGAGGCCACGATCACCCTTTTCAATTTTATGAACATCATTTGTTCTCGAGGGAGGCCCGTACCTTAGGCCCATGATCTCGATAAAGATTAGGACCTCATGGTCCATTTGCTCTAGTACGAACCATCCTTCAAGAAGGGTGGGTCGATACTCTTGGGTTCTATCTACACCAACTACGAGCACATGAACTTAGAGGGGTGGAGCCCACGGTGGTTAATCAGCTCATTTGATGATTTTTTCTTTATACTCTGGGGGAGACTCTATTTAGCAATGGGGATGACTCTCTTTGGTGCTTTCTAGCATTGGAAGTGATTGAGGAAATCGAGAAGTACGAGTGGGGTATTTTTACTCTAACTTATCTATACTAGTCAATAGGTTCAGTGCCCTGGAAGCAATCCCTTAGCTTTATGGGATTTTGTGATATTTGGGAGGTATGTCTAAGCTTTTGAATAATTTTCTAATTATTCTGTACGCACCCTCGACATATTCTAACATGTGACATGTTTGCCTTAAAGATTTGGGCTTTTGAGGTTCTTAGTTCTGTCGCTTCTCACTTGGGGGAGGCACGTACCGAGACTACACCAGCGATGACTCCATGGAATTTTAGGGATGAATGAGCTAAAGTCTCAGAGTTCGTACACCGAGACAGCTTCAATGGGTTGGTAAGCAATATACACGATTTTGAATATTTTCTTATATGAACTCTTATGAAATTCTCATTTTTTTTTCTCATTCATTTAAGTAATCTTTATGTCGATGGTGGAATAAGGTGAGATATTACGCTGAGGAGTTGGCCCGCATCGGGTGTTAAATGTTATTGGTAGGACCCTCGCAAGAGGAGTTCTACTTAGGAGATAGAGTGCTTCCTCAGCACAATCTGTAGGCCATGGATTTTAAGGATTCCGACTACCCCTCGCAAGGAGATGTATCACACGAAAAAGTTAGACCAGAGGCTGAGGAAGAGTCTGATTAGGGGGATTTTAGTGTCTTCCCTACGGTGGTTGAACGATCCTCATCCCTATGAAGCATTCATGCAAGAAGATCTAGCACCTCCTCTGAACTTAGAATGGTTGAAAAAGATCCAAGAACAGAGGGTAGCCTGGGAGATGATGAAAGGCAATGGAAAGAAAGAGGTTGATGTAGCCGAAGGTCTTCCATTCCCTCAATGGGCAGTGTCAATCTGCCTGTAGGGAAAGACCGAGGAGCATGAGTGCGTCCCTGGACCAAAAAAGGATCTCGAGGTCTTCGGGCTCTTAAGATATCGTTATTCCTGTGTCTTAGAGATCGACTTATAGGAAAGATATCGAGACATGGAAGTCAATCATAAACAATGAAGACAGTCCAGCTATGAAGAATATGAAAAATATTTTGATGGATAACCAGTTAGTTGCTGATATGACATAGAATTCTGTTGCTCTAACTTTTGCATAGGCCGCCCTTTGCAGGGTTTTTGTCATAGAAATTTTTTTTTAGAATTTTAGAATTTTTAGTTTCTTTGACCTAACCTCATAGGCCGCTCTTTATAGGATTTTTGTCCTAGCAGGCATTTTTATTTTTCAGCAAATGTAGTTAGTAAGTTTCAGTTAAAAAAGAATTTTTTCAAAATTTGACTACACCAGAAGTAACTTTACGGGCTACCTATGTAGCTCTATCTACGTGTTACATCAATTACTTTGTGATTTTTGGGTTTTGTCAGAAACTTTTAATTCAATTCAACCCTAATTCCTTTCTGATTTCTTCTCTCTAGGACTCCAACATCATGTAATCTACCCCTAATCACACCCTACCTATAAATACAACGAATCTCCTTTTGATTTCTCTGGATCTTGTCACTCTATGGATGAGTATGTCAACACTCGCAAGGGCCATGAAAGTGGACCTCAAATAAAAAAGATTACACGATTTTGATCGAGGAATAAGGCTGATGATCGATCTCTACTCACCCCAGAGCAAGGCACTCATCTCAGTGCTCTTTTCTATATGTAAGTGGCATGTTTTGCTCATTTTTTTTCTCATTACACACACTATTTCACGTGGTAGGATCCACATATTAGGCTTTTCATGATATTCCCATGAACCAGATGGTTCCTTAAATTTTCTTCCCCATTTTACAATTTTGCAACCCCTCTTTATGAACATGTGATGTAGGGGCTCCCCAAATCTCATGAGGGAGTAGTGGAAAAAAACCCCCCCTCATGTTAAGAATATAATAGCCAATAAGGGCTTCTGCCATTTTATGCATGCGTTGCATGCTTTAACCTGGAGTAAAAGCCACCACTTGTGCCTTGCCTAGAGTTGGTGGGATTCTACCAACACCTTCCATATGCTGTTCGAGGAGGCCACGGTCACCCTATTCGATTTTATGAACATCAGGGTGTTTGTTCTTGAAGGAGGCCCATACCTTAGGCCCATGATCTCGATTAAGATTAGGACATCACCGTCTGTTTGCTTTATTACGAACCATTCTTCAAGAAGGGTGGGTCGATACTCTTGGGTTCCATCTGCACCAACTACAAGCACATGAACTTAGAGGGTGGAGCCCGTGGTGGTTGATCAGTTCATTCGATGATTTTTCCTTTACACTTTCTGGGAGACTCTATTTAGCAATGGGGATGACTCTGTCCAACTTTGGTGCCTTCTGGCTTTGAAAGTGATTGAGGAAATTAAGACGTATGAATGAGGTATTCTCGCTCTAACTTATTTGTATCAGTCGATGGGTGTAATGCCCTGGAAGCAATCCCTTAGCTTTATGGGATTTTTTAGATATTTGGGAGGTATGTCTAAACTTTCTAATAATTTTTTAATTATTCTATGCTCACCCTAGACATATTCTAAAATGTGACATGTTTGCCTTATAGATTTGGGCTTTTGAAGTTCTTGGTTCTCTCACTCCCCCATATACATCGGTGTTGACTCCATGAAGTTTTAGGGATGAACGAGCTGAGGTCCTGGAGTTCATATATCGAGATAGCTTTAACAGGCTGAGAGAATGCTTGGTAAGCAATCTACATGATTTTGAAAGTTTTCTTGTAAGCACTCTTATCAAATTCTCACATTTTTTTCTCATTCATTTGAAGAATCTTTGTATCAAGGGTGAAATAAGGTGAGAAATAATGCTGAGGAGTTGGCCCACAATGGGTGTTAATTGTAATTGGTAGGACCCTCGCAAGAAGATGTATCACAAGAAAAAATTAGACCAGGGGCTGAGGCATAGTCTGATTAGGGGGATTTTGATATCTTCCTTACGGTGGTCGTACAATCCTCATAATTTTGAGGCATTCGTGTGAGAAGATCTAGCTCCTCCTCTGAACTTAGAATGGTTAAAGAAGATCCAAAAATAGAGGGTAGCCCGGGAGACGAAAATCAAGAGGAAGAAATAGGTTATATCAGCCGAGCGTCTTCCATTCCCTCGATGGGCAGTGTCGATCTACCTGTAGGGAAAAACCGATGAGCATGAGCCCATCCCCCTACTAAAAAAAGATCTCGAGGTCTTCGGGCTCAAGGAGTTGGCTCAAATCCTTACGATAATCTCTAAACTTGACTTATTTCTCAATTTGAGTATTCATGCTAGATTTGAACTTTGTGCCTTTTTCTTGATGTAGGTCCCAAATTCTTTGCCCATAGATGCTTTTAGGATGATCCATAGCCTGGTGTCTGGGTATCGAGACGTGTTAGTGGTGTATGGCCCCTCAGAGGAGGCTATGAAGACACATGCTCTTACACCCTCAATGCCATATTCAGAAGGTGGATCGAGTGGCCGTCTCAACTCCATGGAGCCCCCGTCCCTTGCTGCTACTGTCACCTAAGGTGACCTCAGTCATTCCCAAGAGCAAGCACGTAGGGAAAAAGCCTACACCAGTGTTGGCCCCATCCAGGGGCTAGAAAAGTGGGCATGAGAAGCAAAAGGAAGGCTCTGGCCCCTTCATTGAAGCGAAGTAAGAAATTGTTCTGGATTGCCGCAGTTTTATGACATAAATACAAGAAACCTTAATCTAATGAGATGGTGATTATGGAGTCCTCTGTGAACCAAAAGACGAGAGATATGATAAAGAAAGTGAGGATGAAGCCACAAAAACCAAAGCCACACCTGAAAAGGCTGAGGAAGAAAGCAAGGTGAAAGAGCTTAGCCCCAGGAGGTCTCATAGGAGGCCGTGAAGATGAATGTTGCTTAGCTTTAAGTCTCGAGTAGGCTTAGAAGTTAGTGTGGTTTGAGTTCTTTAAGGATTTTCATTTGAAACAATGATGTACCTAACCTCTAAATTTTTTTTATGCTTTTAGTTGATGACTACTTAGTTAATTCCAATGTTAATATGCACTTTATTTATATGTTCACACACGTGCACAGAAAGAAAGGAGAATGAGATTGAAATGGATGAAAATTTTGAGTTTCAATTTGAGGGTTGACAGGTACAGAGTTTGGCCTAAAATTATCCAAACCCTACAAAATCTCACAAAAACTAACTAACCAGCCGGTTAGTTAGAGGCTAAAAATTTTCTCGAGGAGAACTGGTTATTTGTAAAAATTTTCTCGAGGCTAAACCTAAATTTAACTCCAAACCAGATGGTTGGTCTGAGAGAAAATTGAATTTTCAAGCCAAAATCGGCATATTAGTAAGAATTTTTTTTAATTTTCTTAGGAGAATCGGACGGTTCATCAAAAAGATAAACTATCAAATGTGCAAATTAAAAGGGAAAATAGGTCCGTTAGTTGAAAATCGAACAATTTTCCTAATAAAGTTTTCAAAAATTTTTCCTGACTCTACCCAAATTAGGGCTACTTTGTAATATATTCACGACTCATGCATTCAAAACAAAATTCATCCCTTCTTCTCTTCTCAGAACTCTCAATGGCTTTCAAAGAGGATCCCAAAATCTTCGAGCTCAAAGTCTGGGCTTTCATAGCCTCTTTCAACAAAATCAAATTGATCCATCTGGAAAGGGGATTCAACCTGAAATTTGTGATGAGCTTAAGATGTGGTTGTTCATGAGGACATTCTTTAGGCTGTGTGAAAATTCTAAGACGAGGGCAATCATATCTTCTGTTTCTTTCTGAATGAACTTTGCCCTACTTTCGAGGAATTCTCGTCTCTCGTTGATATCCAATCAACACATCACTATTCCAGTCATGCAAGACGGTTATGCAAATACTCTCAAGTCTTTGCTGAAGATCAAAAAAGAGCATAGGAGGTCCTTCATCTGGTGCAAGGTTATTCTGCTCTCAAGTGATATAATACTTTTCTACCAAAATAATTGGTTACGCTCAACGATCGGCTCATGGTCTGGTAGGTTCCCTGGCTTTATGCTCAGTGGCCAAGTATCTCACCTTTTCTGGCCCTAGGGTTACTAATGCGAGGCTAATTGACATACTACTCCAAGTATCTACCAAAGGTAAAACCCTAATTCCCTTAGTGGTAGCTGAAAATCTAGTTGGTATCACTAATTTTCATAAGGATCCAGTTTTCCTTTTGCTGGTAGTGCTCTACCTCTGTTTATATGGCTGTTAGACCATGTTTATCTGATAACCAAACCTACAACAGAAGGATACAGCTCAGTACTTTTCATTTTCGGTCTCTGCTTTTTGAAGGCTATTCGGGCATTGACAAGTGGACTCACTTCTTCTGTGTGCAGGAGTTCAAGGATATCCACTCATATTACTCATGGTGGGATTTTTGTGGTTCGCCTCTGCCAACTTTCGGACATTGTTGTGTCTACTTCTTAAGATATCGCTATTCCATTTTCTACTTTGCATGTCAGATATTGAAACAATTTAGGTATAGGCAAGTTGTTCCCTATTTCTACAGTACATTTGCTACCATGGTTAATGTCATTGGCTCCTTCCTGATCAAAGCCTCTCTGAAAGGTTGGGGTTTCACTCCCTATACTGAACGTTTTATCAGTGATGACACGTTTATTGAATATATGGATCCGACTGCACTAATGCTATCTAAGGAGTATATCAACTGGTTGTGGCCTGACATCTAGGAAAAAAGTGTTGGCTTCTGAGAACAAGCTAAGTGCAGAACTGAACTGGGACTTCCCAAATGCTTGCGGGATAACATCTCTAGAAAAAGCCAAAGAGAAAATTCGTGCTACTATCGGGTTGAGGCCAGAGGAAACTGAGTTTGGCAAATTTTCTCAAAGTATGATAAAGAACTTCCATCGCCCTCTGGCTGAAGGTGAGACCCAGATTATTTGGATCAGACGGTCTTAGATAGGTTCCCAAATCTTTCAGGAGAAATTCAATGTGGACGGGAACCTGATACGGTCTTTAGACATGGATGAGCCTTGGTGACACCCCTCTTTGCTGCTTAAAGAGAAACCACTGAAGAGGAATCTGACTACCAAAGCTACTCAAAACTGGGAGGTTGGCGTGGATGATTATCTCGAGGGTCGGTTTGATTGCAAAGGAAATAAATGCAAAGAAAAAGTAGATAAGCAACAGGCTTTTTAGGTGAAACAATTGGAGGATGTTAATCCTATCTCTGAGGTCGACTTATAGGAAAGATATGGAGACATGGAAGTCAATCATAAACAATAAAGGCAGTTCAGCTATGAAGAATATGAAAAACATTTTGATGGATATCCAGTTGGTTGCTAAAGGACGTAGAATTCTGTTGCTTTAACTTTCGCATAGGCCGCCCTTTGCAGAGTTTTTGTCCTAGCAAAAAATTTTTAATTTTTTTAATTTTCAGTTTTCTTTGCCCTAACTTCCTAGACCGCTCTTTACAGGATTTTCGTCCTAGCAGGAATTTTTATTTTTTTTCAGCAAATGTAGTTAGTTAGTGTCAGTTAAAAAAGAATTTTATCAAAATTTGACAGCACCGGAAGTAACTTCACAGGCTGCCTATGTACCTCCATCTACGTGTTACATCGATTGGTGTGCATTGAAAAATATTCTTAAGGAGGATTAGGCCGTTCATAATTTAATTACAAAATTTGTTCAAGCATAGTAGTTCTTTAGTCGATCTAGATTGACTAACTATGACAACTCGATTCCATGTGAGTCGTCTCACAGTGCTGCACCCCCAGTCATGATTTTGCTGGATCATATAGGGACCTAACCAATAGGGTTTGAACTTTCCTCTCGACTTCCAAATCTTTCCCTTGTTCTTCTTTAATGCCAGCTCTTCTTCTGTCAGTCCATGTCCTTTCACTCGTCTATTGAATGGTCGGCCAATCTGCTTCTGGTAACCCTTAATGTGATATAATGCCTTGAATCTTCTCTCATTTGCTAGTGTCAATTCCTTGAATTTGTGTCTCACCCAGTCTTCCTCAGCTATCTGATTCTATAAAAGCACCATAAAAGAGTCTGATTAAGGGGATTTGGTGTCTTCCCTACGGTGGCCGAACGTTCCTCATCCTTATAGGCACTCGTGCGAGAAGATCTAGCGCCTCCTCTGAACTTAGAATGGTTGAAGAAGATCGAAGAATAGAGGATAGCCTGGGAGATGAAAGGCAAGGGGAAGAAAGAGGTTGATGTAGCCGAGGGTCTTCCATTCCCTCGATGGGCAGTGTCGATCTACCCGCAGGGAAAGACAGAGGAGCATGAGCCCATCCCCCGATTAAAAAAGGATCTCGAGGTCTTCGGGCTTCTGTAATCTCTAAGACTTGACATATTTTTCAATATCATTATTCATGCTAGATTTGAAATTTATGCCTTTTTCTTGATGTAGGTCCCAAATTCATTACCCAGAGATGCTTTTAGGATGATCCATAGCCTTAAGGGCATGGTGTCCGCCTATTGAGACGTGTTACTGGTGTATGGCCCCTCTGAGGAAACTATGGAGATGCCTACTCTTATAGCTTCGATGCCACATTCAGGACGTGGATCGAATGGCTGGCTGAGCTCCGTGGAGCCCCCATCCCTGACTGCTACTGCTACTGTTACCCTAAGGCGACCCCAGTCATTCTTAAGAGCAAGCACATAAAGAAGAAGCTTACACCGGTATTGACCCCATCCAAGAGCAAGAAAATGGCCATGAGAAGCAAACGGAAGGCTCCTACCCCTCCATTGAAGCGAAGTCAAAAATCATCCTGGATTGTCGCGATTTTACAACATACATAGAAGAAACCTCAATCTAATGAGATGGTGATTTTGGAGTCCTCTGTGAACCAAAAGATGAGAGATGTGACAAAGGGAGTGAGGACGAAGCCACGAAAATCGAAGTCACTCCTGAAGAGGCTGAGAAAGCAAGAAAGGAGGAAGCCGTGAAAGAGCCTAGCCCCAAGAGGTCCTAGAGGAGGCCGTGAAGATGAATGTTGCTTAGTCTTTAGGTCTAGGGTAGGCTTATAAGTTAGTGTGGTCTGAGTCCTTTAGGGACTTTTCATTTGAAACCATGATGTACCTAACCCCTTCATTTTTTTTGTGCTTCCAGTTGATGACTACTTAGTTAATTCCAATGTTAGTATGCACTTTATTAATATTTTCACACACATGCACCGAAAGAAAGGAAAATGGGATTGAAATGGATGAAAAATTTGAGCTTGAATTTGAGGATTGACAGGTACAGAGGTTGGGCTAAAACTACGCTAACCCTGCAAAATCTCACAAAAACTGACTAACCGGATGGTTAGTTAGAGAATAAAAATTTTCTCAAGGAGAACTGGTCATTTGGTTAGAACCTAAACCTAAATTTAACTCCAAACCAGATGGTTGGTCAAAGAGAAAATTGAATTTTCAAGCCAAAGCCGGCCTATTAGCAAGAAAAAAAATTAAATTTTCTTAGGAGTACCGGACGACTGATCAAAATACTATCAAATGTGCAAATCAAAAGGGAAAACTAGCCGGTGGTTTTCTCGATAAAAATTTTTTTATTTGTTTTTAAAAATTTGGGGCTAATTATACTTATGTACTTGAGGTTAGGGTATAATTACAGTCAAGGATAATAGTTTTAAAATGTAACATACATTGACCAAAAACTTTTAAAATGTATCCGCCATGTCCATCCCTCAGGGTTTCGTCCAAAGAGTGTACTTTTTGTAATGTCATCATTGCGTATTTTCAAAATGACAATACTCCCCTTGTACAGTATATACTAAATAATTTTTAAAATCTAATTTTTCAAATTGAGATTACAAACCCTAATTTCTAATTCTAGTTATCTCTCTCCAAACCCTAATTTGTTAATATAGTTTTTCATCAAACCCTAATTTAAAAAATAGGATTTTTAAACCCTAATTTGAAAATTAGGGTTTTGAAACCCTCATTTTGCAAGCGTGTGAAAATTAGGGTTTTGAAACCCTCATTTTGCAAGCGTGTGGGGCGAGAGTAGGTGAGTCTGGCGGAGCAGAACCCCATGACAGTGTCAGCCACCTTCTCTACGGGCGCCACATGGCAGCGCTGGGTGACGCGGGGAGGAAGGCGGCGACAGACTCGATCTTGGTCTCTGCTAAGCAGCTGAGCAGGATATGCTAGACATCGACGACGCCGGCAAGGCATTCCTACTCCAGGGCGGTGTCCTCGCTACAGTTGAGGGTGACTACAAAGGGGAGAGAGGGTGGGAGCGCAAGGGGTTGTGGTGGGGCATTACTGTAGGGGATCTGGATCACGCATCTCTCTTCACTGTGTCCATCTAATCTAATAAGTTATACATGGTGGAAATCCAAATTTCTACACAAAAAACTAATTTTTGGTGTCCCCTTCGTCCCGTTCGGTGATTCCTTCGTCTTAGGCATTGACGGTTCTCAGGCTACCCCTTACCTCATCTCACCTCAGTGGTGCCATTGTTGTCTGTGCATCTCTATAATGTTGAAGAGGAAGACATGGGCAAATCAAGAATTTCAATTTTACTTAGGGCAATTCAGTCCTTTCGTCAATACCGTTATGTATTTTTGTATTCCATCTAGTCAATGGACGTAAGTGTAATTTGCCCAAACTATTGTCATTGCCTGTAATTATACCCTAACCTCAGGGACATAGGTGTAATTGGCCCAAAAATTTGACTCCTAACCCTACCCAAATTAGGGCTACTTTGTAATATATTCAGAGCTCATCCATTCAGAACAAAATTCGTCCCCTCTTCTCTTCTCAGAACTCTCAATGGCTTTCAAAGAGGATCCTACAATCTTCGAGCTCAAAGTCCAGGCTTTCATAAACTCTTTCAACAAAATCAAATTGATCCATCGGGAAAGGGGATTCAACCTGAAATCTATGATGAGCTTGAGAGTGTGGTTGTTCATGAGGACATTGTTTGGGCTGCTTGCAAATTCTAACACGAGGGCGATCATGTCTTCCATTTCTTTCTGAATGAGCTTTGCCTTACTTTTAGGGAATCCTCAGCTCTCGTAGATATCCCTTCCAATCTACCCATCACTGTTCCATTCATGCAAGACGGTTATGCAATTACTCTCAAGACTTTGCTTAAGATCTTCATCCGGTGCAAAGCTATTCTGCTCCCAAGTGATAGAATACTTTTCTACCAAACTAATTGGTTGCGCTCAACGATCTGCTCATGGTCTGGTAGCTTCCTTGGCTTTATGCTTAGTGGCCAAGTATCTCACCTTTTTCGGCCCTGGGGTCGCTTTTGCGAGGCTAGCTAACATACTGCTCCAAGTATCTACCAAAGGTAAAACCCTAACTCCCTTAGTGGTAGCCAAAACTATGGTTGGTATCACTAATGTTTATAAGGATCTACTTTTCCTTTTACTAGTAGCTCTCTGCTTCTGTATAAATGGTTGTCGAACAACATTTTTCAAATAATAAAACCTATAATGGAAGGATACAGCCCCAGTGCTTTTCATTCTCGGTCTTTGCTTTTTGAAGGATTCCGGTATTGACAAGTAGACTCGCTTCTTCTGTGTGCATAAGTCAAGGATATCCGCTCATATTGCTCGTGTTGGGGAGTTCTAGGTTCGCCTATGCAGACTTTCGGAAACTATTATGTCTACCTCTTAGGGTATTGCTATTCTATTTTCTACATCGCGTGTTGGGTACGGAGACAGTTTAGGTATAAAGAGGTTTTCCCTATTTCTACAATACATTTGCTGCCATGGTTAATGTCATTGGCCATCTCTGATCAAAGCTTCTCTGAAAGGTTGTGGTTCCTCTCCCTACACTGAACATTTTTTCGGCAGTGACACATTTATTGATTATATGGATCAGACTGCAACAATGACGTTGAAGGATTATATCAACTGGTTGTGGCCTGACATCTAGGAAAAAAGTGTTGGCTTTGGAGCACAAGCTAAGTGCAGAACTTAACTGGGACTTCCCAAGTGCTTTTGAGGTAACATCTCTAGAGCAAGCCAAAGAGAAAGATCGTGCTCCTATCGGTTTGAGGCAAGAGAAAACTGAGTTTGGCAAGTCTTCTCAAAGTGTGGTAAGGAACTTACATCGCCCTCAGGCTGAAAGTGAGACCAGCATTATTTAGATCAGATGGTTAATCGGTTCCCAAATATTTCTGGCAAAATTCAATATGGACGGGAATCCGATACGGTCTATAGATATGGATAAGCCCTGGTGACACCCTCTTTGTTGCTTAATGAGAAACCATTAAATAGGAATTTGACTATCAAGGCTACTTGGAACTGGAAGGCTGGCGTGGATGATTATCTCGAGGGTCGGTGATTGTAAGGAAATAAAGGCAAATAAAGAGTAGATAAGCGACCAACTTTTCAAGTGAAAGAATTGGAGGATGTTATTGCTGTGAAGAATATAAAAAAGATTTTGGTGGATATCCAATTGGTTGCTGATAGGACATAGAATTATGTTGCTCTAACTTTTGCATGGGCCGCCCTTTGCAGTGTTTTTGTCCTTGCAAATTTTTTTTAGAATTTTTCTTATTTTCAGTTTTCTTTGCCCTAACTTCCTAGGCCGCTCTTTGCAGGATTTTCATCCTAGCAGGCAATTTTATTTTTCTCAGAAAAAGTAGTCAGTGTCAATGAAAAAAAGAATTTTATCAATATTTGACCGCACCGGAAATAACTTTATCGGTTGCCTACGTATCTCTATCTTCGTGTTACATTGACTGGTGTGCATTGAAAATGTTCTTATAGAGGATTAGGTCATTCATAATTTAATTATAAAATTCTTTCAAGCATAGTATTTCTTTAGTCGCTCTAGATTGACTAACTATGACATCTCAATTCCATCTTAGTCGACTCACAGTACTGCACCCCCAGTCATGATTTGCTAGATCATATAGGGACCAGACCAATGGGGTTCGAACTTTCCTCTCAACTTCCAAATCATTCCATAGTTATTCATTAATGCCAGCTCTTCTTCTTTCAGTCCACATCCTTTCACTCGCTTATTGAATGCTCGGGCAATCTGCTTCTGGTAACCCTTGATGTGACATAGCGCCTTTAATTTCTTCAAATCTGTTAGTGCCAATTCCTTGAATCTGTGTCTCACCCAGTCTTCCTCAGCTATCTAATTCTATAAAAGCACCCAAAGAGAGTTTGCTTAAGGGGACTTTGGTGTCATCCTTATGGTGGCCGAATGTTCCTCATTCCTATGAGGCGTTCGTGCGAGAAGATCTAGCCCCTCCTCTGAACTCAGGATGGTTGAAGAAGATCCAAGAACAAAGGGTAGCCCGGGAGATAAAAGGCAAGGGGAAAAACAAGGTAAATGTAGCCGAGGGTCTTCCATTCCCTCGATGGGCAGTGTCAATCTACCCGCAGGGAAAAACTGAGAAGCATGAGCCCATCCCCCAACCAAAAAATGATCTCGAGGTCTTTGCACTCAAGGAGTTGGCCCGAATCCATACCGTAATCTCTAGAGTTGAATTATTTTTCAATATCATTATTCTTACTAGATTTGAACTTTGTTCCTTTTTCTTGATGTAAGTCCCAAATTCCTTACCTAGAATGCTTATAGGATGATCTATAGCCTTGAGGGCATGGTGTCTGGCTATCGAGACGTGTTATCGATGTATGGCCCCTCAATGGAGGCTATGGAGACTCCTACTCTTACAATCATGATGCCACATTCGGAGGTGGATTGAGTCGCCAAACGAGCTTCATGGAGTCCCCATCCCTTGCTGCTATTGCTACTGTTACCCTAAGGTGACCCCAGTCATTCCCAAGAGCTAGCACGTAAAGAAGAAGCCTACACCGGTTTTGGCCCCATCCAAGGGCAAGAAAGTGGCCACGAGAAGCAAAAGGAAGGCTTCTGCCCCTTGATTAAAGTGAAGTCAGAAATCATCCTGGATTACCGTGATTTTACGACATACATACAAGAAACCTCAATATAATGAGATGGTGATTGCGGAGTCCTCTATGAACCAAAAGATGAGAGATATGATAAAGAGATTGAGGATGAAGCCACGAAAATCAAAGCCAAGCGTGAAGAGGGCTGAGGAAGCAAGCATGGAGGAAGCCGTGAAAGAGCCTTGCCCTAGGAGGTCCCGGAGGAGACTGTGAAGATGAATGTTACTTAGTCTTTAGGTCTAGAGTAGGCTTAGAAGTTAGTGTGGTCTGAGTCCTTTAATTTAGGGACTTTCATTTGAAACAATGATGTACATAAATATATATATATATATATATATATATATATATATATATATATATATATATATATATATATATATATATATGTGTGTGTGTGTGTGTTTTCAGTTGATGACTACTTAGTTAATTCAAATGTTAATATGCACTTTATTTATATGTTCACACACATGCACAAATGAAAGAAGGATGGGATTGAAATGGATGAAAATTTTGAGCTTGAGTTTGAGGATTGACCGGTAGAGTTTGGCCTGAAACTAGGCAAACCCTGTAAAATCTCACAAAAATTGATTACCGCCTGTTAGTTAGAGATTAAAAATTTTCTTAAGGAGAACTGGTCATTTTGTCAGAAAATAAACCCAAATTTAACTTTAAGCCAGATGGTAGGTGAGAGAGAAAATTGAATTTTCAAGCCGAAATCGGCATGTTGGCCAGAAAAAAAATTAAATTTTCTTAGGAGAACCGGACGGTTGATCAGAAAGATAAATAAAAAAAAATATGCAAAAATCAAAAGGAAAAACTAGCCGATTAGTCGAAAACAGAACGATTTTCCCTATAAAATCTTCTGATTTTTTGAAACTCTTTAACACTTAACCGAACCCAAATTAGAGCTACTTTGTAATATATTCAGGACTCATCCATTCAAAACAAAATTTGTCCCTTCTTCTCTTCTCGAAACTCTCAATGGCTTTCAAAGACAATCCAACAATCATCGAGCTCCAACTCCGGGCTTTCACGGACTCTTTCAATAAAATCAAAATGATCCATCTGGAAAGAGGATTAAACCTGAAATATGTGATGAGCTTGAGAGTGTGTTTGTTCATGAGGACATTCTTTGGGCTGCTTGCAAATTCTAAGACGAGGGCAATCATGTGTTCTATTTCTTTCTCAATGAATTTTGCCATACTTTTGAGAAATTCTCGGCTCTCGTAGATATCCCTTCCAATCTACCCATCACCGTTCCAATCATGCAAGACGGTTATGCAAATAATCTCAAGGAGCGTACAAGGTCTTTCATCCTGTACGAGGCTATTCAGCTCCCAAGTGATAGAATACTTTTCTACCAAACTAATTGGTCAAGCTCAACAATCTTCTCATGGTTTGTTAGCTTTCTTTGCTTTATGCTTAGTGGCCAAGTATCTCACCTTTTTCTGGCCCTGGGGTTACTGCTGTGAGGTTAGCTAACATCCTTTTTCTACTTTGCATGTCGGATATTGAGAAAGCTTAGGTATAAGCAGGTTGTTCCCTATTTTTACATTACCTTTGTTGCCATGGTTAATGTCATTGGCCCCTCCCTGATCAAAGCTTCTCTGAAAGGTTAGAGTTCCCTTCCATATTTCCAACGTTTTATCGGCTCTGACATGTTTGTTGGTTATATGGATCCGACTGCACCAATGTTTTCTGAGGATTATATCAACTGGTTGTGGCCGCCTAACATCTAGGGAAAAAGTGTTGGCTTTGGAGCACAAGCTAAGTGCAGAACTGAACTGGGACTTCCCAAGTGCTTGTGAGGTAACATCTCTATAACAAGCCAAAGAGAAAGCTCGTGCTCTTATCGGTTTGAGGCCAGAAGAAACTGAGTTTGGCAAGACTTTTCAAAGTGTGGTAAAGAACTTACATCGCCCTCAGGCTGAAGGTGGGACAAGGATTATTTAGATCAGACGGTCTTGGATCAGTTCTATGATACCCCGAAAAATACTGAAAATTAATCTAACCATGAGTTTGATTAATTAAGGGGTGCTTTTCTTATTAAGTAGCAACATGCTGATGATGATTAAGAGTTAGGAAGCTAAATAAGGGGTTAGTGTGGCCTTGGGAGTTAAAATGTAATTTTTAAAAATATGGTGAACGGGATGCATATTTTTATTAAGTAACATCATTTTGATGATAATGAGGTGTTAGGGGGCTAAAGGATGGGTCCGGGTTATCTCGGGGTCAAAAGTGTAATTTTTCAAATCGAGGGTCAAAGTGCAATTTTGGAAACTTTGTGGGCTAAAGTGCAATTTCGTAAAGTTGCACTTAGGTGCAAAAATTTGGAAGAAAGTGGTCATAATGTGGCCACCTCTAGCTAGAGTCTCGGATGACTCATGAAATCTAAAGATAAGTGAAGGGAGTGGATGAAATTGAAATAAAAAGAAGAAGAAAGAAGGTGTTGGGGGGGAATGCAAATACAAGAAAGTTATGAACATGAATAGTGCGTGAACAGTAACCGGTGAAGAACACAGTAAACAGAGGTGAAAAACGGAGAAGAAAGAGAAGGAAAAGAGGAGAGGAAGGAAATGAAGGAAAGAAAGTGGAATTTGAACCCTAACGGGGTATGATCTTGAACCAAATTTGTGGAAATTGATTGAATTCATTGGAGTATATGTCACATATATGTCATGTGTGTGTGTGTGTGTATATATTCAGTTGAGTAATT
This sequence comes from Escallonia herrerae, assembly GCA_033070095.1. Classification (NCBI taxonomy): domain Eukaryota; kingdom Viridiplantae; phylum Streptophyta; class Magnoliopsida; order Escalloniales; family Escalloniaceae; genus Escallonia; species Escallonia herrerae. Next base: position 51,820 of record JAVXUP010003178.1, on the reverse strand, counting down.
TGATTTGGGATGAAGAAATGATGATGAAATCTTGTTGGAATCATGGACATAAGACCCTAAAACAATGAAAAAAAAGAGAAAACGAATTAAGGTTTTGAATTGGGCTGATTACAATGTGCGTGTGTGTGTGTGTTTTAGTGTGTTTTGGTGTGTGTTCTTCAATTTGGTTCATGGGTTTAGATTCAATTGGTTTAATTGTACGAAATTGATGTATAAAAATGAGTTTAGGGCATGAATTGGGTATATTATAATGTGTTTAAGTGATCTAAGATGAATTTGTGAGAGGTTTTTGCATGATTATTGAAGGAGTGTGCCCAGCTGTGTAACTGTGGAAGGAGGAAGAAGAAAGTGTGTGTGCGTGAAGGTGAACTAATGTGTGTGGTGACTGTTTTTGTCACTAAAGATGGGAATTATGTAATCAGTTTGAAATTGATGCCAATTGTTAGGGAACGCACGTAATTCAGCGTTCGGAGTGGTGAAAAGTGAGGAATGGTGTTAATACGTTGAAATAATGGGATAGTTGTTATTGCTAATGTGTTGGTAAGCTAGGTTAAGGATCCATTATTGGACCGGATTAACAAGCTGTCATAAGACACTATAAATGATTAAATAGGAAGGGATAGAATAAGGAGTGCGTATATGTTGAATGATGTCTAACGAGTAGAGTATTATTTGACTAGGTGATGTAGCTCGTTGCGATTAGAGATTACGAGTTGTTTCGGCTATAAGCCAATGAGGTAAGGACAATGCGATTCTGATATGCTAATTCATTATTTCGATTAGCATGCCATGTTGATGACATGTTGTTGAATTCTTGTTGTTGTGATTAGACGCCGGTAGTCAATGCGACCGGTATACCTATATTTGAATTGTGATGTTGAGGACTTAGGGTAGAATAAATTCTCTTAGTCCGCCCTGTTGATGGAATTTAGTGAGGATGATGGGTGTTCTAGTGTGCTGTGATTCGATTTGATCAGCATACCTGAAGTGAATGATGATGTTGTGTAGGGGTTATCGTGTGGTTGTTGTGAGGTGTAGGCAGTTATTAATAGCCGATATCTCTTTACTTTGAGAACACCATTGAGGACTTATGGAAAACTTCTCCCGAGTCTGCCCTATCATTGATGATGATGTTGTAGAGATCGTTGCATTGTTGTTGTGAAATTTCCGCACTTATTGATAACCTACATCTGTCTTATATAAGAACATTGTTGAGGGCTTATGGCATACTTCTCCTGAGTTCGCTCTGTTAATGATGTTACGTTGAAATCTTGTTGTTAGGTTGGAACACCAGTTGATCATTTAATCCAGTATTCCTTTTTGAGTTGTGTTGTTGGGGACATAAGGTGGAATAATATTCCTTTAGTCCGCCCTATTAATGACGCGGTTAGGGATAAACACTCGTGATGAGCCCCCTCTTATTGACAGTGTCTATCCTAAAATACTTGAGACTGAGATGAACACCCCCATGCATTAGGCATCAATAAGTTGAATACTAGTGAAAGTGGAGTAACTGGTGACCAATGAAAATAAAGTAACTGGTAGTATGTGAAAAATTAAGTAATTGACAAGGAGGATGAAGCGTGCTAGAGTCTGTCAATCGAGTCAAGTCAAGTCAAGTCGAGCCTGCATTTGCAATTGATTTTAATTGATGTTGTCATTTTTACTATGTAGTTTCCTGTGATTAATGTTTGCTTTATTGTTTTCTTCTGCATTACACTTGCACAGTCTATGTCTATCGTGTCCCTATCCAAGTTGAAATGATAATGTTCTGTTGGGCCTTAAAGCCGCTCAGTCTAACGAAAGAAAAATTATCGTTTGACAAGTTATGTTGATGCTGAAATTTATTGACTACTCTTGATTCATTGCTATCGTTGAGATGAATATTATTCCTCCGAGTATTTTGAATCATTTGTACACGATACTCCTCATGTTGTTGTATTGTGCAGGCTATAAGGTTGATCAAAGAGAACCCTCTAGAAAAGGGAAGATAAACAAGCTAGAAAAGTTGAGCAAAGGGATAAGTTGTATGAGATAAGACAAGCTAGAAATGGTGAGATAAAGATTGAGTTGCGAGATAAGTTGATAAGAGTCACACGACTACAATCGTATATTAGGTTGTAACCATTCATGTTGTTTAGAGACTTGAAAGTCTTTCGCTGCAGTATTCTGCTGTAGTATGATGTATGTTTGCAAGAAATTTATTGTAAGGATCCATTTTGAAGCGTCTATTAATGATGTATGAGTATGAGGATGTAATTTCTCCGTATTTAGCACAGGGTTTTGAATGTAATTATGGTCGATAACTCAGCCCGGTGACATCTCCTAGGTTGAGGGTGTCGCAAGTTGGTATCAGAGCTTAGGCAGATGATTATTTAGATTTTTGAAGTGTCTAGTGGAAGGCATAAGTTGTCAATGAGAGAAGTAGAAGAAGAATCTTGATGATTTAGCCGTATTAGAAGGATGGTTAAGATATGTGGGTTGAGCTTGGCTAAGGCATATATATATCGTGACCTTGGCATTCATGTTGTTGCTGTAGGGAATGGAAGAAGGAGCTGGTGACCTAGTTTCAGAAGAATGGTTGATGATAATAAGGTTGCGGTGTCGGATCTCGAAAAAAAAGATCCTAATGAGAATGTAGACGAGATGGAAGTAGAGTTGAAATAACCGAATCGAGGTCAAGTAGGAATTAAAATAAAAGGACCTGGTAGAGAAAGATGGTTGAGATTGAATACTTCTAATGTGTAAACCGTGAACGGAGACATGAGGAGTCGGGGCTAAGAATGAGTAGAATTTTGGAACAAAAGTACTTCCAAGTGATGAGGGAAAAGGGTCTAATTGACAAGTTCATTCAAGTCCCAAACAAGCGGTATTAACTAAACGATTGAGAGAGTGAAAGTTGAATAAAATGATAAGAAGTAAGTATCGAATTAGATATTAACGGAGACAATGGAAACCAATATGCGGATTGTCCAAGAGGTATGGCAGATTGTTTATGACTGCTCGCCTCATAGGACTTTATATGGGGATGTGTAACAAGGGATTTTAAGCTAGAGTCACCGAAGCCTAAAACTGTTGAATGAGAGTTATGGCTTCTCCGAGGTTGATGAAGTGTATGAGTTGGGGGTGGAGTCCACTTTTAAAGTCGGATCTAAAGTTGTTATTGAGAAGGAGAAGGATGATGGAGAATTAGTTTCATTTACATACTATTATAGAAACAAGAGAGAGGGTTTCCCATCGATAGGGGCCCTCAATAAAAGTGATTATGGTGAATGTTGAGGATGTAAGTCGATGGAATAAGCAGGAAGTATATTAGGTCAAGAATACCTTAAGAAAGAGCTAGTAAGACTTCTACAAAAGATCGTGGGAGTTCTAAAAGTACAACCGGTGGCTGCTATTATGACAGCCCCTGTAAAAAGTAGAAAAGGAGTGTAGATCTCGAGACTGTCAAGATGCCCGCCCAGGTGAAATCCCATTGGAGGGAAATAGTCTAGTGTAGACAACTACATGAATTTGAGAGATGGAGAAGATACTTGAAGTAACAAGATGTGGGGAAACGTCAAAAAGATGATTTTCTCTCGTCATGTGTACAAGAGGAGTTTCAAGTTGTTGAGAATAGGCAAAAACAAATTGAGGTGAGTAGCTTATTTGGCCTGTGTTGCCTGGAATAGGTATAGCTAACATGTTGATGATAAATATTTTTGCTTAAATTGCAAAGTAAGTTGGAGACACGTTTAGCTTGCTAAATGGAAGGATAGAAATGCAGAAAAGGATATCAAGGAATTTGGTGAGTTGGCCTAATTCCTCGTCAGGCAATGACAGAAAAAATGTGAAAAGTGGGATAAAATGAGGAGAGTTGGAAATAATTCTTGAAAAGGGACAGGTAAGGAGGTTCTAATGCGGAATTACTACTGGACTAGTAGGAAAAAGTGATGGAGGCAGAGAATGAAAAGGCCTGAGAAAAAAAGAAAAGAGTGAGGACAGAAAGAGGTGGAATCCAGGAACGAAACTAGAAGGGTAAAAAGAAAGGTAAGAAGAGAGTAGATGAAAAACAGTCCGGACAAAGTTCAGAACTAAGAGGAGGAGATAGAAAATGTAGATGATGTGGATTGAAGCACGAGGGTGTGAACTATGCAAAGGCGAGCGAAACATGTCTTAAGTATGAAGGCAAGTCACTGAACTAATGTTTAAGATAAAGCAAAAGTGGCTGTTTCAAATGTCAACAGCGATGGCATATTGACTGGACGAAGGTGCTCTAAAGGAAGGTGGTGGTCATTGAAGTAAGAAGAAAGGAGGGGTTTATGAGACTATGTATTGGCTATCAGAAGCTGATTAAGATGACAGTTAGGAATAATTATTGATTGCCTGACCTAACTGATATGTCGATCAATTACTGGGTGCTATGTGTTTTTTTTTTCTAAGACTGACCTTAGAAGAGGTCATAACTGGTTAAGGAATCAGGAAGGATGATGTTGTCAAGATTGTGTTTAGAAACAGAGACGTGCATTATAAATTTTTAGTGGTACTAGATGGATTAATTAAGGCCCCTGTGGCGGTTATAAATTTGAAGAATCAAGTCTTTTGAGAGTACTTGATCGTTGTGTCATCGCCTTATAAGTGACCTTATGAATGATATTAAGGGCAAAGAGGAACTTGCCTAATAGCAAGTTTGACAAATCTTAAGAAAGCTAAGTTGTATGTTAAATTCGAGGAATGTGAAGTTTTACTAGGAATCTGGATGTATGGGGTTGATGCAAAGGTTAAGAGATTGGGGAAAAGTGGAAAAGGTGAAAAATGGGGAACGTCGTAAAAATTGGGGTTGAGATCAGTAGCTTCTTAAGCTCAATCGGAGCCTACCAGAGAGTAATTGACAATCTCTTTAAGATGCCCTGTTGGAGAAAACTGACTGCGCTAATGGTTACGCCAAGTTAATAAGAATGTGAACAACTAGAAATCAAAGTTTGAGTAAGGAAAAAAAAAAGGAAGTAATAGTTTGCTTCACATGGAAGTGCGACCATCGCATCTCAAATAAATTCAAGGAAGCTTAAGGCCAAGATGAAAGAATGATAAGATCCAGAGGGGATTTAAAATGAATAAAAAGGAAAATTTTGATGGTGATGAGGATGGTAATTATGAATGTGAAGGTCGGATATGTGTTTCACCTAATGACAAATGGAGAAAAAGAATTGTGAAGGGTACTCATAGTTTTAAGTGTTGATTCATCAGGGGAGAAGAAAATGAACCAAAAGTTACGACCAAAAACTTTGCTAGCCTAGCAAGAAGTAAGACACATCAAAGTTCGTATCCCGATGCTTGACCTACCAATAGTTAAAAGTGGATCATAAGAAGATCACCAGATAGGGCAACCACTCTTTGTACCTGAGTGGAAGTGGGAACACATTACGATGAATTTTGGTGTTAAGGTTGCCACGAACAGCTAAGAGATATACATCTATCTGCAGTGAATAGGTTGACTAAGATGTCCCGATTTATTTGGTCAGGGAAGAATATTTTTTTCTGAAGGATTTGCTCAAAATTATGTTAAGCGAGTGGTCAGTCGTTATGGAGTTCAAATAACTACTGTGTCCAATAGAGACGCAAGGTTCATCTTTAGAGTTTGGAAAAGTTTTCAAGAAGAAATGAAAACAACGTTGACCATGAGGACGGCCTTTTACCTCAGACATGTGGCCAATTAAGACGTATGATGTGGATACTAGAAGAGTGTTGAGGGTCTGCATTAATTATTTTGACAGAGCATGGGGTAAATAGTTACCCTTAGTTGAATTTTCCTATTAAAATGGTTATCGGTCAAGCAATATATATGTATATATATAGCTCTTTTGAAGTGTTGTATGGCTGGAGATGTCACACACCTATTCGTAAAATGTGGTTAGAGCCAAGACTGTTTCGCACAAAACTGTGCAAAGAAACTGAAGACAAAATGAGGTTTATTCGAGAAAGAGTTCGTGCTGCACAGGAAAGTTATGCTGACAAGAAGCATAGGATGTTGGAGCTAAAGTACGTGACCTAGTAATATTTATAAGTGACATCGTGGAAAAGAGTCATGCAATTCGAGAAGTAAAGGAAGTTAAATTCGAGGTTCATTGGACCGTTTAAAATCCTGCCTAGGATCTAATTGGAACAAGTTGAAATTTGAGATAATATCTCGTATTAAGAGGCACCGACGAAGACAGTTGATATGAAGGAACAGGTTTTACGTGAATGTTGGTGGTCAAAGTTGATTGGGGAAAATCACGCGGTCAAGGAGGTTAGCTTGAAACCAGAGGCGCTAATGCAGTAATAATGTCCACACCTAGTTGTAGAATGAGGTTTGTCCATATTTCGAGGACAAAATTTATTTAAGGGGGAGAAGGTGTGATACCCCGAAAAATATCAAAAATTAATCTAACCGTGAGTTCATTAATTTAGGATTGTTATTTTTATTAAGTAGCAATATGTTGATGATGATTAAGAGTTAGGAAGCTAAATAAGGGGTTAATGTGGCCTTGGGGGTTAAAATGTAATTTTTGGAAAGTTAAGGGACAAAAATGTAATTTTGAAAAATATGGTGAACGGGATGCATATTTTTATTAAGTAGCATCATTTCGATGATAATGAGGTGTTAGGGGGCTAAAGGAGGGGTCCGGGTTATCTCAGGGTCAAAAGTGATGGGTCATAATGCAATTTTGGAATCTTTGTGGGCTAAAGTGCAATTTTGTAAAGTTGCACTTAGGTGTCAAAATTTGGAAGAAAGTGGTCATAACATTGCCACCTCCAGCTAGAGTCTCGGATGACTCGTGAAATCTAAAGAAAAGTGAAGGGAGTGGATGAAATTGAAACAAAAAGAAAAAGAAAGAAGGTGTTTGGGGGGGGGGAACGCAAATACAAGAAAGTTATGAACATGAATAGTTCGTGAACAGTAATCCCATGAAGAACACAGCAAACAGAGGAGAAAAACGGAGAAGAAAGAGAAGGAAAAAAGGAGAAGAAGGACTGGAAGGAAAGAAAATGGAATTCGAACCCTAACGGGGTATGATATTGATACAAATTTGTGGAAATTGATTGAATTCATTGGAGTATATGTCACATATATGTCATGTGTGTGTGTGTATTTCTCTATATTCGGTTGAATAATGTGATTTGGGATGAAGAAATGATGAAGAAATCTTTTTGGAATCATGGACATAAGATCCTAAAACAACGAAGAAAGAGAAAACGAATTAGGGTTTTGAATTGGGCTGATTTCAATGTGCATGGATGTGTGTTTCAATGTGTTTTAGTGTCTGTTCTTCAATTTGGTTCATGGGTTTAGATTTAATTGGTTTAATTGTGCAAAATTGATGTTAAAAATGAGTTTAGGGCATGAATTGAGTATATTATAATGTGTTTAATTGATCTAAGATGAATTTGTGAGAAGTTTATGCATGATTATTGAAGGAGTGTGCCTAGGTGTATAACTGTGGAAGGAGGAAGAAGATAAGTGTGTGTGCGTGAAGGTGAACTAATGTGTGTGCTGATGTGAATGGTGACTGTTTTTGTCACTAAAGATGGAAATTAAGTAATAAGTTTAAAATTCAAAATTTTAAAAATAGTCACGGTCAAATTTAGCCAAAGCGCGAAAGAGAGACCCTAGTTGTTTCTTAGGACACCTGTATTGTGGAAAAATTTTAGATTTTTCTGAGATCGGGAAGGGGGTGAACGGATGAGGGAAGTTTGGAACTTTACAGTGAAATTTAAAATATCAAATGAACGCGGTTTTGTGCAAAACATTTATGGCGACCTTAGAATGCCGAGAAGTTCCATTTCCAAGATTTTGGGACGTTAGCTATTTTTAGCTGAACGGGATTTTAAGCGCTCGGTCCGGACACCGATTCTAGATTTTTGGGCAAAACTTTTGTAAAATAATTTTTAGCTCAAGAATGACTTTTGGAGGCTTAAAATAGCATTTCAAAGTACTTTTGAGATTTTTCAGATGCCGGAAACCTTCAAGGGGCATTATGATAATTTGCCACCCGAAGAGGGGTATTTTGGAAATTTTTTCGGTAAAGTTTCTCAAAGGACTTTTAGCCCGGGAAGGGTTGTAAAACGCCTGAAAGCTGGTTTTGAAGTTGTTTTTGGGTGTTGGTGGTGTAGCGACCAACCTGGGGTATTTGATAAATTGCCATGTCGATGCCAAATGTTAGGAAACGCACGTAATTCAGCGGTCAGAGTGGTGAAAAGTGAGGAATGGTGTTAATACATTGAAATAATGGGATAGTGGCTATTGGTAATGCGTTGGTAAGTTAGGTTAAGGATCCAATTATTGGACCGAATTAACAAGTTGTCATAAGACCCTATAAATCATTAAATAGGAAGGGGTAGAATAAGGAGTGCGTATATGTTAAATAATGTCTAACGAGCAGAGTATTATTTGACTAGGTGATGCGGCTCGTTGCGATCAGAGATTACGAGTTGCTTCAGCTATAAGCCAATGAAGTAAGGACAATGCGATTCTGATATGCTAATTCATTGTTTCGATTAGCATGCTATGTTGATGACGTGTTGTTAATTCTTGTTGTTGTGATTAGATGCCGGTAGTCAATGCGACCGGTATACCTATATTTGAATTGTGCTGTTGAGGACTTAGGGTAAAATAAATTCCCTTAGTCCACCCTATTGATGGAATTGAGTGAGGATGATGGGTGTCTTAATATGCTGTGATTCGATTCGATTAGCATACCTAAAGTGGATGATGATGTTGCGTAAGGGTTATGGTGTGGTTGTTGTGAGATGTCGACAGTTATTGATAGCCAATATCTCTTCTCTTTGAGAACACTATTGAGGACTTGTGGCGAACTTCTCCCAAGTCCATCCTATCGTTGGTGATGATGTTGTAGAGATCGTTGCATTGTTGCTGTGAAATGTCGGCACTTACTAATAACCGACATTTGTCTTATATAAGAACGTTCTTGAGGGCTTGTGGCATACTTCTCCCAAGTCCGCTCTGTTGATGATGTTACATTGAAATTTTGTTGTTAGGTTGGAACACCGGTTGATCTTTTAATCTGGTATTCCTCCTTGAGTTGTGTTGTTGGGGACATAAGGTGGAATAATTTTTCCTTAGTCTGCCCTGTTGATGAAGCACCACTGTTTAGCTATAACGTGGTTAGGGATAAACACTTGTGATGAGCCCCCTCTTGTTGACAGTGTCTATCCTAAACTGCTTGAGACTGAGATGAATACCCCATGAAATTGGGCATCAATAAGTTGAATACCAGTGAAAGTGGAGTAACTGGGGACCAGTGAAAATAAAGTAACTAGTGGTCAGTGAAAAATTAAGTAACTGGCGATGAGGATGAAGCGCGTTAGAGTCTCCCAGTTGATTCTACATTTGCAATTGATTTTAATTGATGTTGTTGATTTTTACTATGTAGTTTCCTAAGATTAATGTTTACTTTATTGTTTTCTTTGCATTACACTTGCATAGGCAATGTTTGTCATGTCCCTGTCCAAGTTGAAATGATGATGTTCTGTTGGGCCTTAAAGCTGCTCAGTCTAACGAAAGAAAAATTATCGTTTAACAAGTTATGTTGATGCTGAAATTTATTGACTACTATCGACTCATTGCTATCGTTGAGATGAATATTATTCCTCCGAGTCTTTTGAATCATTTGTACACGATACTCCTCATGTTATCCTTACTGGGCAATTTGCGCCCATTCCTTATGTTGTATTGTGCAGGCTATAAGGTTGATCAAAGAGAACCCTTTAGAAAAAGGAAGATAAACAAGCTATAAAAGTTAAGTAAGGGGATAAGTTGTGTGAGGTAAGACAAGCTAGAAATGGTGAGATAAAGTTTGAGCTGCGAGATAGGTTGATAAGAGTCACACGACTACAGTCGTTTATTAGGTTGTAATGTAACCATTCATGTTTTTTAGAGACTTGAAAGTGTTTCGCTGCCGTATGATGTATGTTTGTAAGAAAATTTTTTGTAAGGATGCATTTGGAGCGTCTATTAATGATGTATGAGTATGAGGATGTAGTTGCTCTGTATTCAGCACAGGATTTTGAATGTAATTATGGTCGATAACTCAGCCCGGTGACATCACCTGGGTTGAGGGTGTCGTTGGTTCCCAAATATTTCGGGAGAAATTCATTGTTGATGGGAATCAGATACGATCTATAGACATGAATGAGCCCTAGTGACACCCATCTTTGTTGCTTAAGGAGAAACCACCGAAGAGGAATCTGACTATCAAAGCTACTCGAAACCGGAAGGCTAATATGGATGATTATCTCGAGAGTCGGTTTGATCACAAAGGAAATAAAGGCAATGAAAAAGTAGATAAACGACGAAGTTTTCAGGTGGAAGAATTGGAGGATGTAATTCATGTGTCTCAGAAGTCGACTTTTAGGAAAGATATGGAGACATGGAAGTCAATCATAAAGAATGAAGACAGTCCGACTATGAAGGATATGAAAAAGTTTTTGATGGATATCCAATTGGTTGCTAATAGGACGTAGAATTTTGTTGCTCTAACTTGTGTACAGGCCGCCCTTTGCAGGGTTTCGTCCTAGTGGAGTTTTTTAGAATATTTCTAATTTTCAGTTCTCTTTGCCCTAACTTCGTAGGCCGTTCTTTGCAGAATTTTCATCCTAGCGGGCATTTTTATTTTTCTCAAAAAAAACTAGTTAGTGTCAGTGAAAAAAAGAATTTTATCAAAATTTGACCGCACCGTAAAAAACTTTGCGAGCTGCCTACATACCTCTATCTACGCGTTACATCGATTGGTGTGCATTGAAAAATGTTTTTAAGGAGGATTAGGTTGTTCATAATTTAATTATAAAATTCGTTCAAGCATAGTATTATTTTAGTCGATCTAGATTAACTAACTATGACAACTCAATTCCATCTAAGTCGACCGACAGTGTTGCACCCCAAATCATGATTTGCTGGATCGTATAGGGACCTGACCAATGGGGTTCGAACTTTCCTCTCGACTTCCAAATCTTTCCATTGTTCTTCTCTAGTGCCAGCTCTTCTTCTTTCAATCCACGTCCTTTCACTTGCTTGTTGAATGCTAAGGCATTCTGCTTCTAGAAACCGTGGATGTGATATTGCACCTTCAATTTCTTCTTATCTACTAGTGTGAATTCCTCAATTATGTGTCTCATCCGGTCCTCCTCAGCTTTCTGATTCTATAAAAGCACCCTAAGAGAGTTGACTTCCAATTCTACTAGGAGTATGGCTTTCGTGCCGTAAATTAATGAATATGGGGTAGTTCCAGTTAATGTGCTCAGTGATGCCCGCTAGCCCCAATGGGGCATACGAAAGCTTATCAGTCCAACTCCTACATGCATTTGTAATCTTTCTTAGCAAGATCATCTTGATGTTCTTGTTAGCGGGCGTCGATAGCCCTATTGGTCGGTGGTCTATATGGTGCCGAGCGATGTGGGTTAATACCATACTCCTCTGCTAGGTCTGTGACTTCTCCTTCAAAATGTAGCCCGTTGTCTAAGATCAACTTTCGAGGCACCCATATTAGCAAATAATCTTCATTCGGATTAACTAAGCAACCTTTGTGGCATTGAGCATGGCATACGAAGAGGCTTCCACCCACTTCGTGAAGTAACTGATGGCCGTCAATATGAACTCATGTCCATTAGATGCCATGAAGCTAATCTTCCTTATCACATCTATTCTCCATACTGAGAATAGCTAAGGGGAGGTCATGTTGTATAACTCTCAGGGAGGAAGATGTTGTAAGTTGGCATAAACCTGACACATATGGCACTTTCTTACATACTCAACACAATCTTGCTCTCTGGTATGCCAATAAT
>JAVXUP010003178.1:0-35000 GCA_033070095.1 Escallonia herrerae | reverse complement strand
AAAGGTTCAACAACTGAAATAAATGCTGAGTAAACAGTATGGTGGTGGTTCTGATACTGCAATTGATCTATTTAGCCACTTGATGAAAAAGTAAAGTTTTTTTTGGTCCCCAAGCCTTGAAGTGTATTCTGTAATTAAGAATCAATGGTTCAATAACTGAGTTTTTCAACATGGGTTATAGTTATTAATCTTCTGGATCCAGATATACTGCCAAGTCTACCTTTCTTTTCTTTTACTGATATCCTACCCAGTGCTTTTTGCACTAAATTAAGTTTTTTAACGTCACCAACATGTATTAATTTTCTAAGCCATGACTGACTTAGTTAACACACCTAATTTCAATTGATACACTAAAATGACTGCAACCATTCCCCAACGACAAGCGCCCATTAACGTTTATACATCGTTTTATTGGTTTGCAGACAGAATCTTCACCAGCCAAAAAACCAACTAAAGATAATGTAAAGTTTGTTATAGCTATCATATCTAACACTTAGGAAGCGACAAAACAACTTTAATAACGTTTAATAGCAACAATTTCAACTGGACCAACCCCTTAAACAAGTTTGCTTAAGGGGTGTGGGTTACTGGACCACACCCTGCCACCTTTAATCAGTAGGATGGTTGGATTTTAATGTTTTCCCTTTGCATTTTTTGTTCTTAAGGATGGATATCCGACAATAAAAAAAATTAATGAAAAGAATCCTAATTCAATCACTTTTGGAGTAGACTCATACAAAGAATTGTAGCAAAGAAACCAAAACTGCCAACTTTGTAATTACATAACCGAACTCTTCAGATGAAACTCATTAGACAAGAAAATAGGAGCAGGACAGTTTGAGACACACAACCATAGACAAAAGTTGCAACTTATAATATCCTTGTTCAACTAAAATTTGATTAAACAATACTCCTTAACAAAACAGACAACACACAGCATAATGTGCGTACAGAATAGTGGCATAGTGTGCGACACAATAAGAGATGTAGAAAAGACGCCACTTCTAGGAGGGAATTCAAGTCTACAACATATATCCAATGAAGCAAAAATGGTACATATTGCACAAGTCAAGGCAGTTATGCAAGCAATGAAGTAGAAATGGAACCTGAAAATTAGAACATGGGCATTCGGTTGTGGACTGCTGGCAAATAAGATGATTGATGGTTTCCTGCATTGAGGCTATTGTTGCCTTGAATTCACCCATCTCTTTTAGTTGAGCTTCAAGAGAATTGACCTTTTCAGTTTGTGCCTTGTCTTTATTGAAAAAAGACCTTAACATTATCTGACCAATTCTAAGTGGTTTGGCTGATGTAAATTACATTTCCTAACCCAAATGATCACTCAAGAAACATAAATTATTTAAGAATTGTATCATACTTTTATAGTAACAGATATGAACTATTCTGCCACGTCCTAGTGCCTCCACTATGGAAGTGGCAGAATAGTTCAAACATGGTGGCATCTAGACCATTATTTGTACATTTCTTCGACGCTATTGACAACATAAATGAAGCATGCAACATAATTACACCCTGAGATTTTGTCTTCATACGCCTTTGGTAACCAAAATGATTACAAAAGATCAAATCCTTTTTCTAACTTTGTTTAGAAAGATGCACAATCGGATCATCTCTTTCAAGCCATAAATTTCAGCAAGGTTACTGTCCAAGTGAGTCAATAAGTGCCTACTTATAAAAATAAAAAAAGCAATACTAACCAAGCGAGAAAAGCCTGCGATTCATCAACAAAGGGAAAGTTTCAAGGATCAAGAGCTGAGGCAGGCAGGGCATTTCTAGTTATCAGGAGGGGATCCATGGGTTTCTTTTTTTTTCTTTTTCCATTGAAATTGGGTATCAGGTCAGCCAAGAAGAGCTTTATTTAAATAAAGTTCTTTTTTTGCAAGTTATGTGCAACTAGAGATCAACTTTACATGTAACACAATGGGATACCTTAGAGGCTGCTTCTAGATGAACAACATCCTTATCAAAGTCCAGCAACTCGGGCAGTTTCTCAGCAAGGCAAATTAAGATGAGATAGAAAATAACCAAGGCATCACATAAGTTGAGTACCAAAACAAAACTTTAAAGGATAAATTCCATAAAAGAAATAGCATAACATATAGATAGGGGAGAAAAAAACAAACTATGGAGCAATGAAAAGAAATTAGATAAATCGTCGTAAAAAACCAACGTCTGAATAAGCTCATACAGTCCTAAAGCATCACATTCACTATATAGTGATTAATTCCTGAATTATACACAATCTATTACAAAAGCTCTGTAACAACTTCCCACATTAACATAAGCCCATGCAAAAATTCCTCAGGAATGTTTCTACGGTCAATCATTCAAGTATACGGGATGCCGACTCTAGGGCGTAAAGAAATTTCGTAACATCCTCCTATATAGTCAAGTACTGAATTCGCCCTTGTGAGATCAGATAATACATCGTCGTGAAGGATAGAGGTGTGACAAGACAATTGCAATCTGTGATGCAAACTTACATCATCGTAACCAACAAACGACCACACAAAAGAAAACAAAGGGTTCATGCAAATCAAGTCCACATATAGTCATATGTTAGCATTGCCAGTGGTTCAGTCATGTCAACTAATATCTAACATAATAAAGGGGCAAACATCTGCAGATAGCTTCCCCAGTCAAGAATGTCATTAATGCAATAAGAGAGAACAGAACCAAAAAGGAAACCAGAATCAAGAGAGTGGAGGGAGGGAGAGAGAGAGCGAGAGAGTTGTTTCAAGATGAAATTATGAAAAACCAAAGCATAATGAACCCTAACAACATCAAACCAAAGCAAATTTCTAAAAAGAGACAATCAAAACCAAAGCAAATTCCTGAAAAGAGATAATCATCCTAACCAAATCAAATCAAACCAAATCAATTTCTAAAAAGAGAATCAAAATTTACAAAATTACAGAACACAAAATTAGTGGTTTATACTGTTGAAAATCATTAATTGAGAATGGGTAAAGATAGTCACATACCGGATATGGATGAAACACCTGTAATTCGACTCGCCCATAGTGAAATGTGAGAATCTGTTAGGCAAAAGAAAGAGAAAAAGTGAGAGGAAGATCAGGTCGAATAGACAAATCGAGGGAGAAGGAAGAGAAATTGAGTGAGAAGGTGAGAAAGAACAACTGCCCAGTAGTAGTCTCCGGAACGAAGATAATGAACCTGCCAAGAGAATGAGAAAAAATGTAATACAATCAACTTTTGAAAAAAAAGAAGAGATAAATAGTAAATTACCTATGACAGCGGTTCCATGCGCCGGTATAAGGCAGATTTGGGCGCCAAACTTTGGCGCTCAGTGTTTGGGTGAAAAAATAATTTATAGCAGCGAAGGGCATGCGACCGCCGGCATTGATTGCCGCCATAGACTCTATGGAGGCGGTCAGCTTTTAGTTGCCGGCATAGAGAATCTATAGCAGCCGCTCCGTGTGGCCGCCGGCTTAGGGCGCTGCTATAGCCCTCTTTTTTTGTAGTGGTGTGAACCAACTAAAAGAGAAGAAGGGAAAACCTTTTAGGTATGTTGTGTAGTGTGTTGTGTGCATAGTGTATGTTTTGGTGGGTATAAAGGCAAGAATGAGAGAGAGAGAGAGAGAACTGAATGGATGAGTGTGTTTGTGAACTCTATGTGTGTAAATGTGTTTAACATGTGCATGTGTGTGTTCAAGAGCATATGTGTGTGCACGGATGGAATGCGAGGGTACAACAGGTTAAGGAAGAAGAAGAAGTGGGTTTTGGGTATACAGTTAGTGGGTATCATGTTAGCGTTAGGTACAATACATGCATGGGGTGGCATACAGTGATCGTTAACACGTAAAATTTTAAAGTATGATATTTAGGCTAAGTTAGAATCTCTGGCAAAAATTTGTAATCTTTTGAAAATGTAAATTTTATTTTATTTTTTGTAAACTCGAATTTGTAAAATCTTTTGGAGTCTTTAAAACTCATGAAAATATTTTGAAAAAATTATAGTAATATTTTTATAGTATAAAGAAATCCCAATATATGGTGATTTTTGGAGTTAATTTGCCATCATTTATGTATCGCATTGATTTTAGCAAAACAAAAAATTTAGAAGTAGTTCTGTTAAATTCTCATTTAAATTTTTATATTTTTTATAAGTATTCTAAAGCTGTTAAAAAAATTATGAGACTTTATTTCCAGCATTTTAAGCTATAAAAGTATTTTATTATAATTTATTATGAGTTTGGTATATTGTTACGCATTTAGGAGTGTACATGTTTTTCGGTTAGGTTGGCCGTGTGCGAAACCCGATTTGAGTTAAGCGATATCAGAATTAGAAGTGAGCACATGATAGCTAGCTGATATTAGGTTTATAGTATAGTAGCATAGATTGTGTTCTAACAAATGGATTACCAATCTAGGTTCATTCAGAGAATTTTGATCGAGGTTGCGTAACATTCAATAGCTTGGATCGAGGTAAGGATTTTCTTTCCGAACCGTCTTATATTACTCTGATTTTAAATACTATAATAACAGTTTTATAAATTACATGAATGTTGATCTTTATGATTGATATAAAAATATTTTCAATTTCCTGGGAAACCCTAAATTGAGCCTTAAAGCGATTGTTCGGAGTTCATTGTTAATTTCATCTGTTTATTGATTCGTTCATCGTAAAGTATTTTTAATTTTATTTTCTTCTTCTAAATATTGACATGAGTTACTAATATCGGTGTTATAAGGATGGTGCGTATTTTTGGCGTTATAAAGATGGTCTGTTGGTTAGGTTAAACTAATACCTAAATGGACTAGTCAGTGTACATATGCATATGTAAAGCGTATTGAGTACTGTTGGGGTGGCTTTGCTATAGTGTAGTGCTCATGTTCAGTATTATCTTTTTATGTTTTATTACACAAAGTGTTTTTTGAATGACTGAAAATGAGGGATTAAGTTGATACTCGTCCCTAGATTGATATCGAAATGCATTAGTTTATTTGAAAATCATTTCAAGAATTATCATTTGACAGTAAATGTAAAATAGTTCGAATCATTTTGTTGTTTTTAAATCCTTGATCGACCTTACTGGGTTCTCAAAAGTTCACTCTCCTTTGACTTCCTTTCCGCAGGTGATAAGCATAATTAAGTTGCCAAAATAAGGATTAGAGCCGAGGAATTTGAATTTAAGTTTAATATTGATGGTTAGAACCCTTCGTGGGTGAACGTTGTTATTTACTCTTTTTTCCAGACTTAAATTTTATGTTTCATTGATGATAGTCTCATGATATTTATGATCATTGGTTTAGCTGCTCTAATATTAGTCGTTCATTTGTTTGGGTCTAAAGATCGAGTGAGTGTCAAATGTTCCGCATTTCTGGGTTGTTACAATCAATCACATCCTCCTTAATCTTAATGGACCATTTTCGTCTCAGCTTATGGAGTTTCTACTTGAGCGGTTGGCTTTCGGGCAGAATAGGTCGGTGGTATTCCACGATGGATGGCTCTATAGTGGACATTTCATTATATCACTAAGCAAATACATCAATAAATTTCCTGAGAAGTACAGTGATTCCTTCTCTTTCTCTCTCATCTAGATTAGCCCCAAATTTAATTCTTTTACATCTTTAGGGAAGTTTATGTTCATTTTGACTATTTCTTCGGCCACTGGCGTGACATGACTAGATTCTCGGTTTTCAATTTCTTTCGTCATTTCATTTAAATATTTCTTTTCTTCAAAGTCCACTAGATGTGATCATCATTAACTAAGTTGATTAATTCATCATATCCTATATTAGCAACCAAGGGATAACTAAAATCAACTATATTATAGATCAAATTGTCTGGAAAAACATAGTAGGTAAGAAAATTTAAATTGGCTAAGATGACATAAACATCAAATTCTTCCAATTCAGGAGCATCTTTGGCAGCTGGACTTCCTTCGGTAACCTCTGCAATAGTCCATGGACCGTACGCGATCATTCAATTCTGCATATCACCCTCTGCTAGATTGATTAGGCATGCTGGGTCTAAAGTCTAGTCGTCTACTTCATAGATAAGCATAGAGATAAATATATTAGAGAAGCATGTTATCATTGCTTTTGGCTCCATCAAATCCCCCCAATCAGATGATACCAGACTCTTTCTGTACTCGAATTTCTTCGTCTTCGACCCACTCACAGTAGTAGAATACCTCACAACCTTTCATCTGCTTCTTGGTCTCAACACTGTAAACTAGCTCCAAAAATCCATGGAAGGGCCCACTCTCTCCTTCTTTGATGAAGCGTCCAGTCATAGTACAGATCTTGGTCATGCTCATATGCTTCTCGCTTTTCATGCCCTTCTTGGCCTGGGCTAGCTTCCAAATAGCTTCATTCTTCTTCTTTCTGGTTGGCTTATATCCTAAATTGAACTAGTCTTTTTTGTCCTTCGTAGCTAGGAATCTGAAAATGCCTTGAGAGTTTTAGCCTAAGCCTTTTTCAGAAAAAAAAAAAAAGTAGTAGAATTTCCTCAACATAAGAAGCATGGTCGTATTGCTGTAGGGGGCAAAGGTAAGGAAGTTTTGACCATGACAAACTTCCTCATACTCAAGAATTGAATTGGGTGATCCATCTTGAATCCATTGAGCAGCACATCCAAAGAGTCATGCGATACCTGAACACTGTCACTCTCAACTTATCCAATCTGAGGCAATTGTGAATCTCCTATTATGATGAAAACAACATCATTCAAAAAAAAAATTGACCTTCTGGTGCAATGTAAATGGGATTGCACCCACAGAATTATTAAGAAACAATCGAGTTAGGGCTATAGATATGAGTGCTACAGACGGTCTAACGAGAGGAATTGAAGTGATTGATACGGGAGTAGCTCTAATTGTTCCGGTCGGGGGAGTGACTCTCGGACGAATTTTCAACGTGCTTGGGGAGTCCCAACAGTAGGTTGAAAGGTATATCCAATATTGGAACTCAACATGAAAGCCAGCAATACCCACAGTTGTTGAAAGTTTCACTGTACTAATTGTTATACCCCGTAAAACTTTCTTTTCCTTGTGCGAAATTATGATTTTAAGCAAATACGTTTGTGGTATTTTTGAAAATATTAAGAAAATGGTTTGGGATTATTTCTAAAATTTTTGAATCAAAACTATTTGCTGTTAAAGTTTTGGAGTCTGAAAGATCGGTCGAAGGAAAATGGTTTTGTTTCGAATGAAAATATTTTGCTTCGAACGAAAAGTATTTAAATCGTGTAGAGTGACTTTCTGAAGTTTTAATTCGAATGAAAACTAGTTTTCGGTCGAATGGAAAGAAAAAATCTGAAGTTTTCATTCGAAGTAAAAAGTTTTCATTCGAATTAAAATTTTTAATTTGAATGAATACTCATTTTCGGTCGAATTGAAAAATAAAAAA
Organism: Escallonia herrerae; assembly: GCA_033070095.1. Lineage (NCBI taxonomy): Eukaryota > Viridiplantae > Streptophyta > Magnoliopsida > Escalloniales > Escalloniaceae > Escallonia > Escallonia herrerae. Next base: position 27,602 of record JAVXUP010003178.1, on the reverse strand, counting down.
AATGAACTATTTTCACTTATGTTGGTTTCGGTCGAATGAAACCAGTATTTTCGGTCGAATGTAAACTTGATTTTTTTGTCCCATATAAATAGCATTTTTTTTCCTTTCTCGCCTTTTTGGGATCCTCTATTCATTTTTCCCTTGCGGTGGAGAGAGAGAGAAGTGAAGGCTTGAGAAGTTCGGGAGTTCTAAAGGGGGCTTAAGGATTTGTATTTCTCAAAGGCTTGATTTAAGGTAAGCATTTATTTTTGAAATTCAAATCAGTGATGGATCAATCGCTCATGTAAGTCCTTAGTTTCTTTTTGAAATCTGAACTTCTTCGAATTTAGTTAAATGATTCTTCTTCTCCTTTTTGCTTTGAGCTTTGTTATGAATAACTTGTTCTCAATGCTATGACTTGTGAAATTCAATTTCCGTCAAATTCGTTTGACCTTAGAATTTGCGATCTTGATATCGTTTGTTTTAGAGATTGTCATTATTTCGTAAACTCTGTGTGTCATTTGACATATCCAATTTTTGATTGTGTGTTAAATTAAATCTTTGTTTTGATAACTTTATGAGCCATGTCACAGTGTATGTGACTTATTTCCGACTTATCCACGTGGAGTGAAGCATGGGCTGGCTCAGGGAGTTGAGCTAGAGATCGCGATCTTACTTTCTGAACCAGCATCTTATGTCAGGAATGACGTATGTGATCACTTTCTGAATGGCTTTATAGTGTCTGTCTCCGTACTCAGATATATTTTGACATTTGATATTTGGTCTGCTAGTGTCTGTCCCCGTACTCAGATATATTTTTGCATTTCATATTTGGTCTGCTAGTGTCTGTCTCCATACTCAGATATATTTTGGCATTTGATATATGGTCTGATGGCTCTCTAGTATCTGTTTCCATACTCAGATATAATATTTGGTCTAACCTCTATTCAGTTGAAACCGGTGTGTCTTTGAAATCTTCTCTTTCAAATATATTTTGACATTCAAAATCTGGTTTGATCATCCGTTCCGTTGAAACATTTTTTGCTTCTGAAATTTTTTTTCTCAGATATTTTTGCTTTTGTTTGATTGGTTCTTTGAGCAACCCTACGGGACATTTGGCTCATTCTCTTATTGTTTTTTGCTTTTAAGCGATTAGTAGGTAGGATTTTGGATTTGAAGGGTTAGCTGTGTGACCAAGAGTTAGCTGCCTTCTTCCAGAGTTAATACTGATATTTTGAGTGTAATGATTGAGACAGTTAATTAGGTTTTATTTTGAAAAATTCTGTGTTGGAAAAATTTTGGATTGTATAAAAGCTTTGGGCTACTATTTCAGATATTTATATATTTTGGAAATTATTAGTACATGCTCTGACTGACCATTTGGGAGACTTTCGATATTGTAAGTTTTTCTCTGACTTATGTTTATCCGTCGTTAACGCTCCGGGAATAATAATTTTAGGGACGTGACAAAAATGGTATCAGAGCTTAGGTTTGAGATTCTGTAGACTCTTAAGTCTAAGATATATGTGATTGGGATTACACTTTGAAAAGGTGGATTAAGTTTGGAAGATCTATTTCATATTTGAGCACAAGATTAAGATTTGACCATAAGCTTAGGATTTGGGTTGAGTACGCAATCGTAAAATGAATATTAGTTGTCTTTAGAATTCAGATATTCTCAGTATCAGTCATGGAGAATAATTGAAGGATATGGTGACAGAGATTTTGTGCGGAATTTGAAAGGAAGATTTTGCATTACTAGATCATAATTCCCCTTTTTCAGTTGTTTTGATATCCTTTTGCGAGCATCTAAGTGTTGAACCTAGAAATTTGAAACATATCTATATGTAGATACTTTTACGGAACCCTGTGGTGACCTTTATGGTTTATAATTCTTGCCCCATCAGTATTGATTATAGATATTTAAGAGTTGACGTAATTTTTCTGGATATGAAACACTTTGATGTTATTTTTTGGGGTATGGACTGATTTGTCTTCCAATAATACCAAGATGGATTGCTTTAGAAAATGGGATGATTATGATCTTCTGACGAATAATTCTAAAAATTAAAAGCTATTTGTAAAGGCTGTGACTGAGAGATATAAATGATGTGATAGTTTAAAGACTTAAAACTTTGGTGGATGTGCGATATATGTGAAATTAAGAATAATTTTTTTTCTGTGATAAAACTGATAATAGTTTGAACTGGTTTGCTTTGAGGTATCAGGATGTGTAGCGAAAGCGTGGCGGCTTTTGGTATGACAAGTATGTGCTGGTTGATATTGGTTATTCATATTGGCTAAGTTGACGTATGTTTCAAATGTTATCTAATGGTTTGATTTTGATGTCAGAAATAAATTAGATGGGGAAAAATATTGGTCATTAGGTGATCTCATGGTTTGATTAGTGAATTGCATAGACATTATGTTGATGTAATTTTAGTTAAGTCTTAGATTTTGAGTTTGTGACCTTTTGTAGTTGACAAATATGGGCAAGAAGTTAAGCTCGATGTTGCCTTAAGAAATCGTGTGTTTGAAGTAATAAAATATTTTTGGAGTATATAATCTTGGATTATTCGATGTTGGTGATTTGATCATGGATAATCATATTTGAAAGTCTAACAGTGTGGATGAAGCATTAGGCAAAAAGCGTACCAATATTTTGTAACTTTAGTTATAAGTTACACTCAATTGTCAGCGAAATGTTATTAAGAGCATATTGAAATGGCTCTATTTGTGACTTTGTACGGCGTAAATTTTGATTTGAAGATTTTGGAGTATAAATCCTTTGTGATTAGTGTGAAGATTGGTTATTAATTTTGTTGAACGTTGAAGTTAAACGTGTCAATGTTAGCTATTGTACCAAGGCTATGGTTTGATGTGTTATCATAATGGCGCAACGTGAGCCGGTTGGTATTTTATTTGTCTCAGATGATTTGAATTTTGATTGGAGTAACTTAATTCAGCGTGTTTCATTTGTTAGCCTAAATACCTTGAGGAGTAATCTGAATATATTTTGGGGTGGTGATGATAATGGAAGTTAAAAACTTAAGTTTGAATTTCGTAAAATACGTCATATGAGATGAGAAATTGCTTAGTACCTGGTACACCTCAGGCTTGAAGTTAAGCATGTAATCCAGATTGTGTAAAGTTTATGGTTTGGTATATTATCAGAGTATCGCAATGGAGACGTTATGTATTGGAGATTGATTTCATTTGTTGAATTTTGAATGTCTTAATATTAGCTCAGTCCATTTCATAGGCTAGTTAAACCGTGCATGCTTCGAAGTTAGAATTTCAATTAAATGTATGAGGAACGAATTGACTCGTGTTGGAAAGCAAGAAGTTAGTTGATGATTGAGGAGCGTTTTGAATTCCGAGGACGGAATTCTTTCAAGGAGGGGAGAATGTTATGCCCCGAAAAATTTTCTTTTCCTTGTGCAAAATTGTAATTTTAAGAAAATAAGTTTGTGGTATTTTTAAAAATATTAAGAAAATGGTTTGGGATTGTTTCTGAAATTTTCAGTCGAATGAAAGTGGCTTTATTCGAATCAAAACTATTTGATGTTAAAGTTTTGGAGTCTGAAAGATTCAGTCGAAGGAAAATTGTTTTGCTTCGAATGAAAATATTTTGCTTCGAACGAAAGGTATTTAAATCTGGTAGAGTGACTTTCTGAAGTTTTCATTCGAATTAAAAGTTTTAATTCGAATGAAAACTAGTTTTCAGTCGAATGAAAAAAAAAATGAAGTTTTCATTCAAAGTAAAAAATTTCGGCCGAATTGGAAAAAAAAATTGAACCATTTTCACTTCTGTTGGTTTCGGTCGAATGAAACCATTATTTTCGGTCGAATGCAAACTTATTTTTTTTCCCATATAAATAGCATTATTTTTCCCTTTCTAGCCTTTTTGGGGTTATCTATTTTTTCCCTTGCGGTGGAGAGAGAGAGAAGAGAAGGCTTGAGAAGTTCGGGAGTTCTAAGGTGGAGCTTAAGGATTTGTATATCTCAAAGGCTTGATTCAAGGTAAGGGTTTATTTTTGAAATTCAAATCAGCAATGGACCAATCGCTCATGTATGTCCTTAGTTTCTTTTTGAATACGAACTTCTTCGAATTGAGTTAAGTGATTCTTCTTTTCCATTTTGCTTGAGCTTTGTTATGAATAACTTATTCTCAATGTTATGACTTGTGAAATTCAATTTCCGTCAAATTCGTTTGACCTTAGAATTTGTGATGTTGATATCGTATCGTTTTAGATATTGTCATTATTTTGTAAACTTCGTGTATCGTTTGACATGTCCGATATTTGATTCTGTGTTAAAAATGGAATCTTTGGTTTGATAACTTTATAAGCCATGTCACAGTATATGTGACTTATTTCTGACTTACCCACGTGGAGTGAAACGTGGGCTGGCTAAGGGGAGTTAAGTTAAAGATCGCGATCTTACTTTTTGAACCGGCCTCATATATCAGAATGACGTATGTGACCACTTTCTGAATGGCTCTCTAGTGTCCATCTCCGTACTCAGATATATTTTGGCATTTGATATTTGGTCTGCTAGTATCTATCTCTATACTCAGATATATTTTGGTATTTGATATTTGATCTGACCTCTGTTCAGTTGAAATTGGTGTGTCTTTGAAATCTTTTCTTTCAGATATATTTTGACATTCGAAATCTTATTTGATCATTTGTTCCGTTGAAACATTTTCTACTTCAAAATTTCATGTCTCGGATATTTTTGCTTTTGTTTGATTGGTCATTTGAGAGATCTTACTGGGCATTTAGCTCATTCCCTTATTGTTTTTGCTTTCAGGTGATTAGTAGGTTGGATTTTTTATCTGAAAGGCTAGCTGTGTGACCAAGGGTTAGCTGCCTTGTTTCAGAGTTAATACTAATATTTTGAGCGTAATGATTTAGACAAATAGTTATTACTTAGATTTTTTTTAGGAAACTCCGTGTTGGAGAAATTTTGGACTTTATAGAAGCTTTGGGCTACTATGTCATATATTGATGTATTTTGGGAATTGTTAGTGCATGCTCTGACTGACCGTTTAGGAGACTTTTGATATTATAAGGTTATCTATGATTTCCATTTATCTGTTGTTAACGCTTCATGAATAATAATTTTTGGGGCGTGACAGAAATGGTATCAGAGCTTAGGTTTGAGATTTTTTAAACTCTTAAGTCTAAGATATATGTGATTGGGATTACACCTTGAAAAGGTGGATTAAGTTTGGAGAATCTATTTCATGGTTTCCAAATCACTCCATCTGATATCTAGGTCAGCATTGTATTGGTAATGTTTTTATGGACTCTCTCACGACATCTTTCTAAGTGCGGACTCGGGCTTCATGTAAAGTAAGGAACTATCAGGAGGCGGCTCCAGTGAGACTGCAATGGACCGACTGTATCAACTGATTTTGATTCACTCCATGGGGCAAATGCCCGCATGTACATCTTCACATGGATCTTGGGATCCGTAGTCCTGTTAAACTTATCTATCTCTGGCATCTTGAATGGGAGGGATAGCCTATCCTCGAGGTTCATGGTTAAGGCATTGAGGTCAAAAGGGTCATCGACTCTCCTCATTTTGGCAATCTGTGACTTGAGTGCGGCTGACTTATCCTCGATTCCAGTATGGCAGGGGGTTTTAGTTTATTCTTCTTCCGACTCATACATCCAATCAAACTTCGGACCTTTATTTTTATTGTCCCTTTACCTTTCTTCTTCCGATTCTCTTTTACCTCTCTTCTTGAGGTTATCTAATCCCACTACATTTGGGATTGTTGCTCGGTGAGGGTGGTGAAACCATTCTGGAGATCCTTCTAAAGTTTACTGATTATACGGACCAAATCAGAGATCTGTGGAATTGTTAGGCCATTGGAGCTCGGGAGAGCTTTCTAGATGAGTTCCGATATCAACCATGCTTAGCCTTGACTGTATAGGGAAAGTTGTCAAAAATTTAATTATGCTTACTACAGAGATCAAACTGGCTGGTTCTCTTACGACCCGAGTCATCAATCACTCAATTCATATTTTTCAAACAATATCACAACGCAATCCCAATTAGATTACAGAACCCAAGCGGCTGATATTATAACCTCAACAGAAGCAAAAATAATTTTGAGTCAGATTACAAGACCTACAAATAAGTTCCAAGATTTCTAAACTCCAAAATTGCAAGTCCCGTTCACATCCCCGCTTGAACTTTCTCGTCAAAATAATCATCTGCACTGGAAAGGTAAATGGTGCGGGGTGAGCCGGGTAGCCCAGTAAGTGGAATAATCATAGCACCATTGGATTAGAATCAAACACGCTAAACAATTCAACATCAGTCAATATATTTGACAGTCAAACCGTCAACACAACCGTGGCTTAGTACCCCGAACAATTAGTAAACCAATTCAATATCCAGGTTGCACATAACACTTCAGCATCTTGCTTCCGGTGTCCTCAAAGGGATCCACCAAAGTTTAGTTGTATCATAACATACCATGCACATAGACAAATCACTGGAGCACTGTCATTGGTCAAAAGTACTTAAGGCACGTCCCGAAAACATATTTCAAAAACAAGATATTTACCAACCTCCAAAACAAAGCATTTCAGCAAGATTTCAGAACAACGGTATTTAGGAGTACGAGGAACGTTAAGAAATAACCAAGTGGTATAAAAGAATGGCAATATGTAATTCCCCTTACCTAAATCACGAAGAATCCACTTATACCATTGCTCGTAATCAGGCCCTATGATTCCTTTTTCATCTTTTCTCTCTTTAGTTGTCTACCTACTGATAAAAGTCAAAGATAAAATAACTTGAAAAGATCAAAGGCCTATTTATAGAAATTTCTAGGAAGCACGAAGTGTAAAGAAAAATGACGTGACGAGACAAGGCTATGCCACCTAGTAAGCACGATAATGCTAACCAAAGCACGACAAAGCTCGAAGCACGCGGTGGCAAAATAAGGATGTGTCACCTAACAAGCACGACAATACTAACCAAAGCACGACAAGGCTCGAAGCACGAGGTGACAAAATAAGGATGTGCCACCTAACAAGCACGACAATGCTAATCAAAGCACGAGGTGGTGAAACAAGGATGTGCCACCTAACAAGCACGACAATGCTAACCAAAGCACAACAAAGCTCGAAGCACTAGGTGGTAAAACAAGGATGTGCTACCTAACAAGCATGACAAGGCTAAGGAAACACGACAAGGCTTGAAGCACGACGTGTTGCAATACTATGTTGTCACATCACAAGCATAACAATGATAGGTAGCATGAAGTGTCGATCAGAGAAGTAATCAACACTAAGTCCTTAATAAGCACGAGGTGTCACGATTGTGTGAAGACACCTAACAAGCACGACAATGTCAATCCTAATTGTCACTTAAAATTATCATTAATTTTTTTCTCAATCCAACAAGTAATATTTGAGCACCTCTAAAATTTTGGGGTGTTACAGGTTCATACCCTAATAGCGGTGAAGGAAAAAAATTCTGGCTTTTTGGGTTTTCTTTTTCAAATTTTAGGAGAAGAAGGACTGACTAACCATTTGGTTATCTTGATATATGGTGCCGGTTGGTAAGTACGATTAGAGAATTTTTTTCTGGGAACATTTTTCGGAAATTTTTAGGAGGATAAGGTTTTTGACTAACCATCCGGTCATCCGGGAGGATAATCGGTTGGTTGGTCAATGGGGTTAGGGTTTCTTTCTAGGATTTTTTTCTAGAAATTTTTCTGAGGATGAGGTTTCTAACTAACCATCTAGTTATCTTGAGGGATAGTCAGCCGGTTGGTCAGTGAGGTTAGGGTTTGTTTTTTGGGATTTTTTCTGAAAATTTTCCTGAGAAGGAGGTTTCTAACTGTCGCATCAGTACATATACGAGTATAAAGCAGGAGGAATCATTAGTACTAGACCGTAGAGTTGAGAGCTCAATCGAAAGTTTACCTTCTGACTAGGAGGACCAAAGGACTCAACTATCGCTCTCAAATGGGTGGGTAGGGGTGAAACGTATACTTGTGTGAGGTTTGGAAATAAAAGTGCAATGTCATATTACACATACCATAAATTGCAACGAGGCCAAAAATCAGTAAAACTTATTTAGTCTAGTCCTGTTAGTATTTAGTCCCTAGTAGAGTCGCCACTGTGACGAACCGCCTCGAAATAATTTCACAAAAGGATTTTTACAATGGAGTCGCCATCTTATTTAATGAGAAAAAAATAAGAAAAAACAAAAACTGACTCTAAGGTGTCCAAGAAGGAGGACTAGTCTATCGAAACTAAGAGAGAGATTCAAGGACTAAGTTACGCAACGAAAGGTATTAGACGCCCGCCACGCCTTTTCGATCTCTATTTCATTTTTATTGAATTTTGACCTCAAGAACATGGATTATACAATATACAATAAGACTCACACTATATTAATTTGTAGATTTTTTGCTTAAACTCGATAGCAGGGGTTGAGTGGCCTACGTATCCGATCGGACTAATTGAAATCAAACTGCCATATATTCGACTCTAGTCCTACGGGAAGTAATCTACATTTCGAGACTTAGATTTAGATAAGAAATGGGTAAAATACTCTTTATATTGTTTTTGAAATGAAATGCGATTACGGGAAAGGGATAACAATCTATATGATTTCTATCTTAAGAAAGTTAGTAAAGATTACCTTGTGATATAGTTTGCCAGGACGACTCGGGATATTCTCCTTATGATCCATGATGCAAAGACCAAAAAAAAAATGTTTTGTGAGTGGTTTGAATGACTAAATTTCTTGAGAGAAATATAGTATGTCACTTCACGAAGAAATGACACACAAGTTCTAAAGTGAATCAGCTCTTGGACTGACTAAAAAGTTATCCTTTAAAATAAAGGCCAGAACCCTTTTTTATAGTGCTTAGGGTCATATATAAAATCTGATAAGATTGGCAATGCAATCGGCAAGGTTGAAGATAAATTAGAACAAGTGATAAAATCGCAAATTGACAAAAGTCAACTAACAGGCCGATTAGTAAAAAAGCCTGCCGGTTCATCCCATCAATTAAAAATAATTTTTTTTTGAATTGCTAGGCATTATTTTACCGTATTTTCGGTAATTATCTTTGAAATCATAGATAGGATGTACTAGATTCAGGATAAGTTATTTTCTAACCAAAAATTGATTTGATTTGATTTGATCTTCATATCAAGAATAAATCATGAATTTTTTTTCCAATGTCATATAGACAAATTACATCAATTAGAGTAATCTAGATCTTGGATTGGACTAGACCATTAAACTGGACTGAATTAATTAAATGAGTCTGGACTGAATTAACTAGATTTATCACATACTAAGCCTAGAGCCAATGATGTATATGAGTAAATAATAAAGCTTATTATTTATTTAATTAAAAAGCCTACAAAAATGTGTGTCTACAGTTTCATTTACTCGTCTCGCTATCTCACATATTTAATAAAAATGAATGCTAAGGATAGATATTCAAGAAAGCCAGCATTTTTGGAACGCACGCACTCTATTAGCGGATTCACAAGTTAAATTAAAGCTGTATTGATGATTGTGTCATGTACGAAGTTCTAGTTTAGTTAGCGACATACCTAAAAATTTAACCAAAAACAATAATGCAAAATAAAAAATAAAACAGCTAGTTCTTTGTATGTGGTTTTTGCTACTAGTTAGATGCAAATTGAAATTGAGGGAAAAGGATAGGGTTGAAGGAGAGAACATCATAAAAACATGTTGAAACGAGGGCGGAGCCTAGTGTCACGGACCAAGTGTTTTAAGTTTTGGCAACGAGACTCCAGCTCAATCCGTGAGGCACTTAGGCGAGCAAGCTATCTGTTGCCTCAGTTACCTTTGCGCTGCTAGTCTTGCCTAACATTTGGCAAGCACCATGCCAGCGCATGTACCTTGCTGTCGGTGTGTCACCTACAAACACTCGCACAACTAAGGCCAATTGGGAAAGGAACGATTTATGGAAGACGACTCAGATGCTCTTACACAAGTTACTCTACCTATTTATAGGTATCCACCTGCTTAATGGGCAGACAGTGTTGACTCGATCATAAAACTACAATTATTCTTCTAGAGTATTTGCTATTTATCTCTAAATTTTCATATATTTTAACATGTCTCTGCAACATTCCACAGATACTCTGTAATTCTGGAATCTTTTACGCACAGACACTCCATCCATGCGGTTCAATTTGCCGTGTCATCGCTTCATTGGCAGTCCAATTAGTGTCTATGTAAGAAAAAGCCTTCCAAATTGAGCGTTACACTAGTCTTGAGTTGATTTTGTTAAATCCGTCTCCAAACTTTAAAATGCTTGACTCAGTAAGTTTGTGGCGTCTATAATGACTTTTCAAGATAGCAGTTGTTGGTGTTGCTTGAATTATTCACAAGTGGGTTAGCCATCACCTTTTGAGTTTTGACCATATTTTGGATGAAAATTGCCTCGCCAGGCCTCTCCTCGACTGTGTCTCTTCTAAACCGCCCACCTATTACGCGTATTTTCTCTTACTAATATTCAGCATGCCAGAGAGTAACTGTAAAGTTCCTCTACATGTCCGCCCTTTTGGAGATTCTGTGAAGCATTGTTATCAGTTACCAAAGTCAGAACTGCAAATGTATAGCAAAACCATGGTTGCATATTGGTGATAAATACTGTACATCGAGAGAGAACACAGCCAGAATCTTTCTATTTTACAGGGAGATGACAGTCGACTGCATGTCTTAATCAAAAGGAAAATAAATAATGAAAATTGCATACAATATTGCATGTGATTGAGGAAGACAGAGACAGACTTGGAAGAATATTGAAACAAGACATCACCAGAGGACAACTCACCCTTAAAAAACTGTAAACATATAAGAACCACCCAATGAGCACACCTTAGAAACAAATGTCGTCTAGAATATTTTCAATAGAGCTGTCAAATGGGTCAAATACACCTTATAAGAAGATGGTTACGTCATTTTGTTAGAGATATTCAATAGTTTCTAAACGGTTTTTGCGGCATATAATACCTCACACTATGTTGGTGTTGCTAAAAATTTCCGCTACACGCAAATGTCACTAGCTAGTTATATTTAGTCACTAGGAACAGTTGTTGTATATAAGAGATTAGAGTCATCGATGTAGATGTCATTACCTATTTGTTTCAAGAAAATACTTCCCGCATTTTCTGGTATTTGGAACAATGAAAGCCATTTTAATGCATAAAATTTTACCAAGGCAAGAGGAAGTCATTCGTGAATCTCTAGAAAATTTTACCATAGTGGTTGATCTCTGCATCTCTCTCTCTCTCTCTCACTCTCTCTGTCTCTCCCTCTCTCTCTCTCTCTCACTCTCTCTGTCTCTCCTCTCTCTCTCTCTCTCTCTCTCTCTCTCTCTCTCATCCACAGACAAACCTACACAGACCCACATGCGAGCACACGCACACACATTAATCTGGGGACTCTTGTAACTTGTACAGCATTTTGGTGGTGGTGGACTGTGGTCATGGTGAGGTGTGGGGTGCGTTTGTGTGGATGAGTAGGTGGGTTGGGTGAGGGGCGAAGGGGGCCCCGGCGGAGGGGAGGGGAGGGACGGCTGAGAGCAAACCTTCTTGACCACCAAACAAAATTTTTGAGATTAAAATTTCATTTTTTAATGCCCTGCTTCACTTGCTGATATACTCCAAGCATAGGGACATAATAACTGAGGTCACAGTAATGAACTAGACAAGACAATTTGGCTCCTTCTCCTGAGTTGCTTAATGTATGAAACCACTTGATTGTAGATGCCAATCCGATACATTTTTGTACATAAATTAGGACGGCCAACAAAATAAATCCGAACACGGACGATCAGAGGTACCTATTCAGCATAACAAATATAATAAAAAATCTAAAGTTAGAAAAACATTATAGACTGAAACTTGTGTCCAAATCCTTGACAGGAGGAGTGTTCAGCAGAGAAGCATAGGTAATTCAGAGAATTTGCTCTGAATGAATCTGATGATAGTGCTGGTAATCATTCTCTATTTACGCGATGTCGAAGCCCAGGATACAACTAATCCACAAGTCCACAATCCACTCCATCCTAGCCTTGCTGCTGTTGTTGGCATTCTCACAGTCATGTTCTCATTGACATGCCTTATAGTTGCTTATGCCAAGTTTTGCAACAGATATGTGCCTGTTGACCAAAACCTCCCTCATGTTCTTCTCCGGTCGAGGTCTCGATTTTCTGGGATCGACAAAAAAGTGATTGAATCGCTTCCCTTTTTCAGGTTTTCTTCACTTAGAGGATCGAAAGAAGGCTTAGAGTGCGTTATTTGCTTATCGAAGTTTGAGGACAGCGAAATTTTAAGATTGTTGCCCAAGTGTAGGCATGCGTTTCACCTAAATTGCATTGATAAGTGGCTCGAAAGCCACTCTAGCTGTCCACTTTGTAGGTACAAGTTCGATGCAGGTGAACTTACAAATTTCTCCTGCACGAATAGCTTGCGATATCCTCAAAATTCTCTTAACCTCACAGAAGGTCCTAATCTCGAGCTGTTTATTCAAAGGGAGCAAGAACATCTCCACTGGTCGTCAAGGTTCAATTTGGGGAGTAGTTTCCACAATTTTAGTAAGAGTAAGAAGGAAGACCTTTTAATTCAAGAAGCTGGCAATGACGAGGATCACAAGCTTATGGACAAGTTCAAGCACAGGATCATTGTCTCCGACATTGTTTACAAGAGCAGGTGGAGTGATGTCAACTCATCCGACTTGATGCTGTTGAATTCCCAGATGCTTAATGTCATGTCAAGCAAAAGGTTCTCTCCATTGCTTACTGATAGTGGGAGGTTTCATGCTGGGATTTCTGTGAATGAACATATTGTCAAAATTAAGGATGACATGGAGAGGAAAAGATTGTACGAGTCCAAGGTCACTAATGTTTCTAGAACTAAATCAGCTTCAGGTTCAAGCTTTGCTTCTTCTTCCAACACTGAAGCGGGGTTAAGTACAACCTCAAGATCATTGAATCCAGCAGAGAAGAGATCGATGTCAGAAATCACAAACGTCTCAAGATTCACCGAATACAGTACAGGGCATAGGATGAAAGAAGCTTTGCATAACGGTAGGGATGAGAGGTTGAGGAGACTATGGCTTCCTATAGCGAAGCGAACAGTTCAATGGTTTGCAGGGCGAGAAAGAGGTTCACCTGAATCCGAGAGCAAAAGAATCTCACCAAACGTGTGAGTTTCTTTTAGAAAGATCAAATCTGTGCGCACCTGCGTAAGCAGGAATGCTAGTGGCCTCGAAATTTTGCTGATTCAGAGTTTCTAAAATGGTCCCAGAGGTAAATTTTGAATGCAAACTATACTCTCATTGGAAAATTTTCAGAACGGTTAGAGAAATTTGTAAACCACAGCATATGCTGAGTTCTGAGAAATTCGTTAACTAGCTACAGCATATGCTAAATTCTGGAGAAATTCATAAGCTACAGGATATGCTGAACTCTTTATGTGGATGAATAATGCTAGCTCTCTTATCTCGTTCTAAATCTTAATTTTCAAATGATGTGGCTCATTTCCTACTTGGGAGTGAAACTCTGAAAAATTGAACTTGTGTAGGGTTGCATCACTCTTCGGGATTATGTAACTTACTATATGTTCTAAAGAGCTTGTGCAATATCCCAAGAGATAACCACGCCCATGCTTCAAATCCTGTTTTTAAGAATCTGCCAACTAGAAATGTTTGATAAGCGGGGGAATTTATTAGAATCATCGCCAGAATTCATATTCTATGCTTTCTTTTTCATACTCCCAGCATTTAATCCCCGCTTTGTAATAAAACAAGGACAAATACGTACCCTCTTTACTATGCATGTTTGTCCCGTGGGTCAGGCAAGTGGATCTTTTAGCCAAGAAAGCAAATAGATCACAGAGAATATTCAGTATATCATGAGTCGATATAAGGTTTCTGCCATTATTTTTTCCTTCTTGTTCTTCCATGCTAATGCCCAAAACCCATCAAATATGCATAAGCATGTCCACAATCTGCTTCATCCTGGCACTGCACTTGTTATTAGTGTCCTCTCTATCGTTTGCTTGACAATACTTCTTGTGTTTTTTGTCTATACCAAGTACTGCAACATAACTGTGCCCAATTTCTTAACCATTAACCAAACGCATCGGGGACCCATTCGGTCCTTGTCTACACGTTCTGGGATCGATAAAGAAGTGATAGAATCACTGCCTTTTTTTAGGTTTTCTTCTCTCAAAAGTTCGAAAGAGTGCTTGGAATGTGCAATCTGCTTATCCAAATTCTACGAAGATGAGTATCTTCGATCAATGCCAAACTGTAGGCATGTCTACCACATTAACTTCATTGATGGGTGGCTAGAATCCCACTCTAGTTGTCCTCTTTGTAGGTACAAGTTCGACGTGAGGGAGTTTTCAAGTTTCACTTACAAAAACAGTTTGGGGGATCATTCTCCCCAGAATTTTTTTTTTTTTAATCAAAGGTCCTTTGTATTCATTTAAACTCAAACAACATTTACAAGCTAGTCTCCTCTTATTTACAGTTCCTCATGGTAGAGTATTTCTCTAATGCTACACAACAATCTAACAAAACACTCCTGGTATCTAGTCCCCAAGCTTGACATAGTGCCTTATTCCTAGCAGTAGAGTACGATTTCTTCCAGCTAGATGTTCTGTAATTCATCCATTGCTTTATCATCTGTAGACATCCTTCCACTGTGGCTTGTTTATGTTCAAATATTCTAGTGTTCCTTTCCATCCACACTCCATAAGTGATCACAGCAACTAGTAGCTTACATAATCTGGTTTGAAAGCTTTTTCCTTGCATTTGGTAGTTATATCCCCATGAAATTAAAGGTATATGCATCTTCATTTTACTGAATGCTTCTTCCCATATTCTCTGTGCAAATGAACATTGTACAAATAAATGATCCTCTGTCTCAGAATGTTCCTGGCACATTACACATTGATCCTCTTGAATAACATTCCAAGTCTTCAATTTGGCCTTGGTCCTTAGTCCTCCTTTGCACGGTAGCCATAAGATCAATGCACATCTTGGTATATGTCCTTTGAACCAAACCAGCTTCCACCATGCAGTGTTAGTAGCTCTGTCTTATCCCTTCCCAAGCTGTTCTGATACTAAACTCTCCATCAGGGCTGAGTTTCCATATGATTTGATCTTGATGTTGTATATTAGGAGCATTTATATTGGTGATCAGAGTGTAAACCCTTTTCAGCTCCTCTGATCTGCCAGGTAGTTGTTGCTAAATACCATTCTGAATAATGTCATTTACCTTTGCATTAAAAAGTAGACCAGAGTCATACACTACTCTTTGTCCGTAATGCTCAATTAGAGGGACATCCAGGATCCATCTATCATACCAAAGCCATGTGAGCTCTCCATTCCCCACCTTATAGTGCATATACTTACTAAACATATCTCTGATCTTCAGAATTTTCCTCCATGTCCATGATAGGCATACAGATGGTTTAAAGGTCCATATGTGCTTGTTCTTTATTATGAAAATGTGGCACCATTTCACCCATAGGGAATCTTTCTTATGAGCGAGTTCCCATAAGTGTTTACAAATAGCAGCTTCATTCCATTCCTCCACTCTCTTGATACCTAGACCTCCTTCTTGTTTAGGTAGACAGAGGTCCTTCCATGCAACCTTAGCCCCTGTACACTTGATGTCTTTCCCATGCAAGAGAAAAGCCCTTAGCCCCAGCATCTTTTGTATCTAACAGAAAAAACAAGCATCGAGCTCTGTGCAGAAACTGAGCAAAAAGACCAGTTCAATGTTACAAAGTTCAACTTGGGTGGCAGTTTTTGGAAGTTGGGTAAGCGCAAGATCGAACATCCATTAATTCAAGAAGATGATAGCTTTAGTGATGATAATAGTAAACTCCTCGTTTGCAAGACGAGGAGGAGTGATGTGGAATACTCAGACTTGAGTCCACTGAATTCTGAAATGCTTAACGTTTTGTCAAGGGAAAGATTCCACTTTCGGATTGAAAAGAATGAAGAAAATGTGAATACCGAAGAAGCAAGGGAAAGATTGTGCGAGTCAAAAGCTGATCATATTTCAAGAACTCAGTCACTCTCAGCATCAAGGTTTCTTTCTACTTCTTGCATCGAAGCAAAATATAGTACTACCTGAGGATCGTTGGAACCAAATATGAAGGAATCAATGTCAAGCAAAGTACTCGTAAAGGAGGAAGAGATTGACGACATTATGGAGAAGAAAAGGATCATATGAATCAAAAGTTAGTAAAACTACAAGAAGCATGAAATTTTCAACTTCAAGGATTCTTAGTGCTTCCAATATTTAAGCAAACATATATAGAACATCAAGGTCGTTGAATTCAGCTGATAATAGTAGGAAGGATGAGAGGACGAGGATGGCTTGGTTGTCCGAAGCAAGGTGAACAATCCACTGCTTTGCAGGTCAAGACAGAAGTTCACAGGAATCAGCAAACAACCCCTATCGAATGTTTGAGTTCTAAGGAATCTGAATAAAAGATGTTGTGGCAACAAAGTGAGGTGCCTGGGTTTTGGTCAGGTGATGTTTCAACATTAGGTTCTAGACTAGATGCAACATTCTTAAAATGTTTCAGAACATTGAGAAATTTGTTCAATCTACATAAAATTCATCTATTGCATTAAGGAACTTTTGCCAAAACCCTCTAATTTAAATCCCATACGAGTCTGATGTTTCATTTGACAAGGAAATCCCATTTTGTTCCGAGAATTTCATAGGCAGGAAGTCACTTAATATGGGGTGTTAGTGTCGGGGTGTTTTTTAATGGCGTCAAAAAACCGAAAAATAAATAGAAAGACAAGATGAGTCTTCAAGGGGCATTACAATGTCGCTTTTTTTAAGACGTACTTCCTCCTCACCACTTTAGGAAATTAGTGTGCAAACTGTGTCTAATGAAGCCCAACTTTGTGTTCTATGTTAATTGCGTTTTTGTAAAACAAAACCAACCCAAGATCTCAACAAAATCTATATAATATATAATAAGCGAAACGTGACCTTCTTTACACCACACATCATCGCAGAAATATGACTTCTTTACTTGACACGTCATCATATTATGTTTCTAATGTGAATAAAACTATAATCATTATAAGAGTCGCTAAAGGTTTAAAATGTTATTTTGGATTGAGTCCTTATTTTTTGATAAGTTAATTTTTATATCAGTAAGCCTTATATGACTAGAAAAATAATTCTAAACATTCTGAAACTCTAACTGATTAATGAAATAATTTATTAAGACTTAATTTTGATCATTAAAATCTCAAAACCACTCTCTAATATGAATATAAAAATTCATATATCTAAGAAACGAAAATAATATTATCATCTCAAATGTGCTTTATATAGTTGAAAACCTAATTTTAAAGATTCTGAAAATGCGACACGTCATCGCAAAAATAAGACTTCTTTGCTTGACATGTGATCACATTATATTTTCAATGTGAAATAGAACTATAATTATTATAGGAGTCCCTAAAGATTTAAAATGTTATTTTGAATTGGGTCCTTATTTCTTGATAAGTTAATTTTTATATTAGTAAGTATTATATAACAAGAAAAATAATTTTAAATATTCGAAAACTCTAACTGATTGATGAACTAACTTATTAGAACTTAATTTTGACTATTGAAATCTCAAAACCGCTCTCTAATATAAATATAAAATTCATATATCTAAGAAACGAAAATAATATTATCATCTCAAATGTGCTTTATATAGTTGAAAACCTAATTTTAAAGATTCTAAAAACGCAACACGTCATCGCAGAAATATGACTTCTTTGCTTGACATATCATCGCATTATATTTTCAATGTAAAATAGAACTATAACCATTATAGGAGTCACTAAAGATTTAAAATGTTATTTTGGATTGGGTCCTTATTTCTTGATAAGTTAATTTCTATATTAGTAAGTATTATTTAACTAGAAAAATAATTTTAAATATTCTGAAACTCTAACTGATTGATGAACTAACTTATTATAACTTAATTTTGACTATTGAAATCTCAAAACCGCTCTCTAATATGAATATAAAAATTCACATATCTAAGAAATGAAAATAATATTATCATCTCAAAGGTACTTTATATAGTTGAAAACCTAATTTTAAAGATTCTGAAAACGCGACACGTCATCGCAGAAATATGACTTCTTTGCTTGACATATCATCACATTATATTTTCAATGTGAAATAAAATTATAACCATTATAAGAGTCATTAAAGATTTAAAATGTTATTTTGGATTGGGTCCTTATTTCTTGATAAGTTAATTTCTCTATTAGTAAATCTTATATAACTAGAAAAATAATTTTAAATATTCTGAAATTCTAACTGATTGATGAACTAACTTATTAGAACTTAATTTTGACTATTGAAATCTCAAAACCGCTCTCTAATATGAATATAAAAATTCATATATCGAAAAAATAAAAATAATATTATCATCTTAAAAGTGCTTTAATAGTTGAAAACACAATTCTAAACATTCTGAAACTCTAACTAATTTTGTAAGTGTCACTATGGGTCTAAAATACTTTCTTGGACGAGGTCCTATCTCTTTATAAGTTTATTTCAATATTAGTAAGCCTTATATGATTGAAAAAATAATTCTAAACATTTTGAAACTTTAACTAATTAATGGATTAACTTATTAATACTTAATTTTGAGTATTGTATCTTCAAAATCACTCTCCAATACGAATATAAAAATTCATATATCTTTAAAACGAAAATGATATTATCATGGATGGGGTCCTTATATATTGTTAAGTTACTTTTTATATTAGTAAGCCTTATATAGTGGAGAAAAAACTTTTGCTTACATTGCCTTATTTTGTCTACTAATAAAGCAACTTAATTAATAAAGTAACTTATTATGACTTAATTTTAACTACTGTATACTTAAAATTACTTTCTGATATAAATATGCAAATCCATACATCTAAAAAATGAAAATAAAATATTAGATTTAGAAAAGAAACATACGATATTACAATTGAGATTGACGCAATAAAAATAATGTAACAATTGATTCATCTTTATTTTATTTTATTTCAATGATGTAGTAATTGATTCATCTTTAAAATCCTTTTGGTACAATAGAAAAAATTGACATTATTTTTATTTTTGTTGAGACCATACGACCAAAAAATTACTGTATAATTATTATTAATTAAATCACAATAATTTTAAATCTTATTTGTAATACTATCTTGGATGAGGTCCTTATCTCTTTATAAGTTTATTTATATATTAGTAAGCCTTATATTATTGAAAAAGTAATTCTAAACGTTTTGCAACTTTAACTAATTAATGAATTAACTTATTAATACTTAATTTTGAGTATTGTATCCTTAAAATCACTCTCCAATATGAATATAAAAATTCATCTATCTTTAACATGAAAATAATATTATCTTGGATGGGGTTCTTATTTATTGTTAAGTTACTTTTCATATTAGTAAGCCTTATATAGAGGAGAAAAAACTTTTGCTTTCATTGCCTTATTTCGTTGACTAATTCTAAATATTATGAACCTCTAACTAATTAATGAACTAACTTATTAGGACTTAATTTTAACTATTGTATCTTTAAAATTACTTTCTGATATAAATATACAAATCCATACATCTAAAAACTAAAAATAAAATATTAGATTTAGAAAAGAAATATATGATGTTACAATTGAGATTGACAAAATAAAAATGATGTAATAATTTATTCATCTTTATTTTATTTTATTTCAATGATGTAGTAAATGATTCATCTCTAAAATCCTTCTGGTACGATAGAAGAAATAGACATTATTTATTTATTTTTTGTTGAGACCATACGACCAGCAAATGACTGTATAATTATTATTAATTAAATCGTAATAATTTTAAATCTTATTTGTAAATATGATATTTGAAAAAGAGTTAAAGATATATACCAAACATTTCAATGTATATAAAGGTATGAAAATAATATTTTGGATGTGATCCCTACTGTTTAAGTTCATTTAATTTTGCTTCTAAAATTTTAAGTTTACTAACATTTTAGGAATTAAATTTGATTATCATGTTCTTAAACTAACTTTCTAATACAAGATAAACAACATGAATTGAGAAAATAAAAATAACATATGAGATTTAAAATAAAAAAATTGTGTTATAGTTAATTTGAATTTATTATGATTGATTAAATGTATATGTATTTACACATAACATAATCATTGAAAAAATTATCTATATAACATATAAAATCAATAATAAAATTATAGGACAAATAAGACAGATCAACAAAGTAGCTAAATAAGCATAAATGAGATTTTAAAAAGAAATCATATACGTACTAGAAAAGAAAAATTTGCAATTAAATCAAATTATTCTTAATTACTATATTTGACAACATTTCAAACCTTTAAGATGAAAAAATATGAAATGTCATCAGATCATAATTTCTATGTAAAATAAAATTATAAACATTATAACTGTCTTTAAAAGCCTCTAATATTTTCTTGAATAGGGTCTTTATTCTTCATAAGTTAACTTTTATATCAATAAGATTTGAAAACTAATTCTAAACCCTCTGAAACCTTAACTAATTAATGAACTAACTTATTATGACTTAATTAACTATTTTATCCTTAAAATCACTCTCTAATATGAACATAAAAATTCATATATTTGTAAAATGAAAATAACATATTAGACTTAGAAGAGAGAAGAAGATGAAAATAACATTCAACAAGTGGCTATATCGCGTATATGAAATTTTGAAAACAAATCACATATGCTTTAAAAGAAAAAAATAAGGTACAATTAAATCAAATAATTCTTAATTACTTTATTGTGAGAACATTTAAAACCTTATGATGCAACAAAATTTATTACAAATCTGATGATTTACGAATTCATTTTTATATAGAGCCCTTATGATCAATACAAAGACTTTTTTCAGTTATACTTGATTAAATTTTTATGAAAATAAAGGCTAATTAGTAAATTTTAAACAACTTATAAGCATTAAAACTTAATCATGGTTATGATGGAATTGATTACAATCATAACTGGTGACTATTGTGTGAGTTAAACAATAAATAGTTGATAAGCACTTGATTTATAATATTAGGCTAATATAACGATATTTGTTATCCGTTGCAAACTCATAATTATAGCTTTAGCCTGACATATTTTTGGTATATAAATGTTAGATTATGTTGTGATAAAACAAGTGTAGTTTATGAGAAAATATCATTGAATGCATTTAGTAGATATAGAAACTATAATTTGGCGACAAATAATAGTCATAAAAGATGTGAAAAATAATTTTAACACTCCAAAATAAGGATATGTCATGTTTATCAATTGAATATTCTTATTACTAGCATCTTAGAAGAATAAAAGAAAAATATATACATAAAATATTAAATATTATATGACCGTTCTGTTAAATTTATTTTTGTAAAAAGTAATAACTTATTTGAAAGTAATAAGATGCATACATAAGTCCTGCTAAATTTGAGATGCAACTTTATTACTTTTAAATTTTTACTTAATCGTTAAATTAACCTCAGGAACATATATGTAATACCTTAAAGACTCTACAAAGTTAAAGAATTAAATCGGTATGTAACATTTACAATTCAAAAGGGATACTTGATAGCATCACCATATTTTAATTTAAATTTTAATTATATTTGATATTTAACTCTATACGGTACTAGCATAATTAATCTGCTACTCTAAGTGCGAAGCCAATATCCATTCGAAATATAGTTAAAAATTTCGAACGAAAGCTCAGAGAAGAAAAGTATCTAACAGCTCCATTGTGTCGCTATCTATTATTTATCTTTCAACTTGCAATATAACAAGATAAGAGGTAAACACATTTATATGCAAATATCTCATAATTATTGCATACAGTCTAATCAAACAAATAATACTATTTAATAATCGAAAGTTAGGAGCAATGTAAGTGAATTCATCTTTTTATTAAGTTAGTCCTGATTAATTCAGATATTAAGATTATTTTTTATAGCCAAATAATATAATCTTTATATTGTTAATTTTTTTGTCTACGTAGTACACATTAATACACTTTTTAAAATCTTATAATATATTTTATTTTATAAACAGACTCAAGATTGGCTTGACTTACTGGACTAGTGTGTCATAATAACAGTAACAGTACCGACGTTCTTACGTACGACACCTGCTGCATGCTGCAATAAGTCTTACGCAACAAGTCATAATAATGATTGTGGACAAGGCTTTAATTTCATCGTGGAAGCAATGCGGTTGTTGGCAGTCATTCCCATACGAAACGTGAGTAACTCCATGAGCTTGCATCACCTCATGCCTTAGTTAATTCTGCACTCCGCACAACTGGTCCACCCCACTCAGAACTCACAATGGACCATGAAGAGCTCTCCTCAATATTTCAAGCTCACTAACTATCCAAGGATTGCAAATACCTATTAGTTCATCAGTTTATTAGCTAACAAGTTAGTCCACGGAGAGCTACTTTCACTTCTCAGTATGTTGCTAAAGAACATACTACTCTAAACATATAGATTCTGATGTGAAAAGTCGTAAATATACATGCAGTCTACTAATGATGCATATTTGGGATAACCTTGCAAGCTTTCTAAGGAGTATTTTTCTTAGATCATAAAAAAGACCAAGGAGGATCATGAAGAAAGCAACGAAGCAAAATCACTTAATCGGAAAACATACTCAATATGACTTTAGGGTTTAAGATACCATGGTTAGGGTTTTTGCACCTCTCAGCCTGAAACTACCGATTTTCAGAGAGCATGCAAGAGCCCTTAACTCTTACAAAAGCTTAGATTTCAATAGCTGTATTTCATAGAAAGAGGCTTGATACTCTATGAGTAGTCGAAAAACCATTATTTTCTTAATAAACACTCACAACCAAAAGGATAATTTTTGGAGGAAAAAAAAGTATCAAAAACACCCCTAATCTTTTACCAACATGACATTAAAAAGGGAAGTTTTAAGAAAAAAGAAGTTTAGCCATCTAAACTCATCCGTACTCTCATGCATAGTGAAGATAGCGTTGATGAGGACCACGTCGAAGCAATAAATATTGAAAGGTACATGAAGGGCAAGATGTTTTAAAGTAGGGTTGGAGAAAATATAAAATTATAGCATGGCTTATTGTTTGAAGCTATTCATCATTTGAGGGAAACTTTGAAAGATTATTGTACTGAAAACGGGTTCAAGCTAGTTAGCTACAGCAATTATAGAACAAGGTTTCTGCCCACTGTGGCAATTTTGGTTGTAAGTGGAGGATATATGCTTCTCCTTTACCTTATGAAGTTACATTTAAGATCAAAATTTATAATCATTAACATTCCTGTAACATGACCACGGTTAATAAAGAGGCACATCCAACATGGATTTCTAAGAAGCTGCTAAAGTGCATTAGGTCAAATTTAGATAATACCTAGATACCATGTAAGAGATATCATGTTGGAGGAATACGATGTAGATGTACACAGAAGCAGTTTAGAAGGTAAAAAGAAGGCAATTGAAGGTATAGAGGGTTGTCATGCTGACCTATTTTAGAAGCTACTGATGTATGGGCATGAGGTGCTTAGTACTAATCTTGGTGATATTGTTAGGCTTGAAACTCAAATAATTCCACCAAAAATAAACCACCTCACTTTCATTTTTGCAGCTTTGAAATTGAAATTAAAGAAGTTTGTAACTCGTAAACATCTATATTTGTGGATGGCAGTAATTCTAAAGTTCCCTATGGGGGTTTACTACTTCTGCAATGCGTTTGCATTGGAACAATGGGTTGTATCTTATTGCATTTTATGTAGTTGAGAATAAGAACACTCAAAGTTGGAAGTTCTTCCCATATTATCACTACTCCATCATAGAAAGATGGTCCTGAACCTAAGACATGGCCCTTCAAGTCTGATGGCCGGAAAGCACTATCCTTTTCTACTTTAGTCTTACTATCATTAATTCTTTAGTTGTTAACTATTAGGGGTCTTTATTTAATTGAATTTATGTTCTAGGAACGACAGGGTCTTGAAATTGCATTGGCTGTAATTATTCCCGAAGCAAATCATAAAAAGTGTTTCAGACAACTCCACTCCAAGTCCAAATTCCCCGGTGTGAAGCTCAAAAGCTAATTCTAATCTGTAGTTAAGGCCTATAATGTGGATGACTTTATTTTGGCTGTGTCACAGACTCACAGGTACAAGGTGTGTCACCAGAAGCTTCTCGGTGGATGATGGACCCTAATGTTGATAGTTGGGCTAGGTTTGCAGTTGATCCTAGGGTAAGAAATGACCATGTAACTAGCAATATAGTCGAGTCCTTTAGTAATTGGCCAAGAAACATGACGGGATTGACACCATTAGCATACGGGTTGATATAGCTAAAAATATACCTTCTATCTATGAGCGACACGTAGCAGTTGTGATTCATGGTCGATCCTGATTCACTACGAATTTGGTGGTTACCATATCAGTGGAGTTAGGGTTCTAGAAGCATCCTAACTAAATCATGAAGGATTGTGACATGATCCTCAAGGATTTTAACGTGATCTTGATTGACCTGCCCCATATCTATCAAGACTCACAAATCAGTTGGGAGTCTTCCTCCTACTACTATATAAAGGGATCTAACCCCTTAGGTATGGACAAGCTCACGCACACATACACACTGTGTTATTATCGCTTTTCAGAGTTCTATCCCGTTAGCAATCTCTGACTAAAGCATCGGAGCGTTCCCCACGGGAACCCCACCCGGCGGTCACTCCGTGTTCTCTTTTGCAGGCCTATTTTCTGGTGTGTTTCCCGATCTAGTTTTTAGCTGCAAAAGATTGGCACCATCTGTAGGACCACGATAGGGAACATCTGCTAGTTTGTTCTCATTGACCTGGTCGTTCTCATGACCGACATTCGACCCATTCACGCCGCTATCGTGCCCACTCTCCTAAAGATGTTTACGTTAACGTAACATCTGCTGCTCCCGAATCAGAAACCAAATCTCAGAGAAACTGATCTCCGACATCCACTATGAAAACGGTGACCTTCGACATTGTTTAAACCGTCAGCTATTCAAAACACCCCATGCTGGCCTTACAAAAGAAATCCACGAATTGAAAGACATGGTGAATACTCTTTAGCAAAAGCTCAACATGGCAATGGCTCCTCCCTCTACCCACTTCTCTCATCTGGACCCTAGCGATCTTCGTCTCCGTCTCACCTCTAGATCAAGCTACGGCCGCAAATACAGGTCTACTGTCGATCCAACTTTCAATCCCAAAGAGAAGAGTGAAGAGCACATGACCAGGAGTGGGCATGTTACCGTCGTGATCTATTGATCGAAGACAGTACCAATTCCTCTCCCAAACAGGTCGCCAAAACTGAAACCCCTCGGAAACTTATCCACAGGAAGAAGACGCTTGAGTTTCGTTTCCGAGAATGAGACTTCTGGAAGGTTGACCCTAAATATCATTCCCCAGAACGATCTCCCCCGAGGGATGAATCTGGGTATCCATTATCCAAAGCCATTGAGAAAGCAAAACTCCCTCCCAATTTTTGAATACCTCAATGTGACCTTTATGATGGAACTGGAGATCCAGGAGAACATGTTTACCAATTTGAAACGAACATGTTACTCCTCCAAGTCTCAGATGTTGTCATGTGCAGAGCCTTTCCTACCACCTTAAGGAAAGCTGCACATGCATAGTTCAAATCTCTACAACTGAGATCCATCCACTCCTTTAGCCAATTATCGAATCCCTTTTAGAAGCACTTTGCAAGCAGTCGCTCCAGAAGAAAAAACTCGGCGAGTCTGCTTAATGTTGTGCAAGAGAAAAACGAGTCTTTGGCATGTTATCTCGGACAATTCAACTCAACCACTTTGGAAATCGATAACCTGGACGAGTCCGTGAAGTATACAGCATTTCTCCGAGGTCTCCTACCAACATCCAAGTTCGCATTTTCTGTTAACAAAATTCCTCCAGGTAATATGAAAGCCCTTCTCGAGAAGGCTAACAAATATATTCAAGCTGAAGAATACCTGGAGACACATTGAGGATGAAGTGAAGAAGAGAAGGAAGAATAGAAGAAACGATCTCGGGAGTTAATTCCCCAAGGAGGAAAGTCGACAAAACGTTCTAAACGTGATGAACGGTGTCCCAAAGACCCATTTGCCTCAAAAAATTTGACACCCCTCAACGCCAAGCCATCACAGATACTTGACGAGATCAAAGACAATAAGGCTCTCCAATGGCCAGACAAGATGAGATCTCGACCGAATAAAAGAAACAAAGATTTATGGTGTCACTTTCACAACGATCATGGCCATACAACTGAAAATTGTGGGTCACTCAAGCGGGTAATCGAAGCCCTTATCAAGCGTGGCCAGTTGAGAAAGTTTGTAGACCACAAAGAAGGATGACAATAGACACCTCCACCCGTGCATGAAAGAGAAGATCGAGAAGCGAATATGGGTACGATCAATACCATATCTGGGGGATTAGCCACTGGAGGTTCATCAGGCCAGGCTCAAAAAGCCTACGCCAGGGAAGTATGCATAACAAGCCAACCCCAAGTAAGAAATAGAAGACCGGGCCTATGCCTACTATCTCTTTTTCTGATGACGATTTAAAAGATGTGAAAACTCCTCATGATGATCCATTAGTCATCACAATCAAGGCTGAGAACTTTGATGTAAAACATATTTTGGTCGATAATGGGAGTTTTACAGAAGTTTTACTTTACGATGCGTTCAAGAAGATGAACATTCCGACGGACCGTCTTCGAAAGACACCGTTGTATGGATTCTCCAACCACCCAGTTGTAGTCGAAGGAATTATCGTACTCCCAGTTGCGATCGGTACACCTCCGACACAAATCCACTTCATGCTTGATTTTGTGGTGGTAAAGGTCCCCTCGGCCTACTACGCCATATTGGGACGACCAGCGCTTAATCAGTTACAGGCTGTGGTGTTTACCACCTCAAGATGAAGTTCTCCACGGAACACGGGATTGGAGAGGTGAAAGGAGACCAGACTACAGCCCATCAGTGCTACATGACTTCGTGCCGATCGAAGAACAAAGAAGCACTCATTATCAAAGACCTTCGGGAAGATACAAAAATACAAAGGGGAGAACCAGTCGAAGATCTTGTAAGCATTGAAGTATATCCTGGAGATGAGAAAAAGACAATTCAGATAGGTTCGAATCTTAAAGAAGACACTAAGCTCGAGCTAGTGAACCTATTACGAACCTATGCGGACGTCTTTGCGTGGACAACCGCAGACATGCCTGGAATTGATCCCGAGATTATTACCCACAGGCTAAATGTTGACTCGTCCAAAAAAACTGTCAAGCAAGAAAACCTTTGCGCCAGAAAGACAGGAGAAGATTGAAGAAGAAGTAGATAAACTCTTGACTGCCAACTTTATCGAAGAAATCTACTACCCTGATTGGATTGCCAATGTTGTCATGATTCTTAAACTGGGCGACAGGTGGTGAATTTGTATCGATTACACGGATCTCAACAAAGCATGCCCAAAGGAT
>JAVXUP010003177.1:0-81498 GCA_033070095.1 Escallonia herrerae | reverse complement strand
CTTTCATGCCCGCACTCATCTTCACTAAAGCATTTGAGTAAAAAAGGACTCAAGAAAGCAAGCGGACCTAAAACTAGATTGTCTATCTAGTAAAAACAACGAGTTAGCTAAGTAACTAATAATAATTTAACTAAAAACTGGACTAGGTGTTACATAGACTGCCACATAATTGATGAGATTGATAAGTACCTAGGATCTAGAACTGCAACTAGGGCCATCAAAAGACTACACTCGCCCCAAGATTTATCAAACTTCTCCTTCATTTTTTTCTTTTCTCGTTGAATGCATGAAACTAAACTCATCAGTTGACTTTTTGTCCAAGACTTCTTTTATCTTCCACACTCCATGGAGGAATAAGTTTGATATTGGATATGCACATCCTGATATGGTATTGGTGACATCGCAAAAATCCTCTTGAAATTGACACGCCTCTTCCGCTTTCTCCACTCATCTTCCTCCGGTAGCCACTGATAAGAAGAGTCTATCTCTTTGTATCTCGGAAGCACTTCTTTATACTCTAATGCTTTGCCCAACATGGCCTGGGTTGCATTCCAACAAGTAAGTAAATCCAAAATCAGTTTCTTCTTTGGTAGTTGTACTCTTTGGACAATCTCACTGAAATCAAGGAAGTCGTCTCTCTGAAGAATTTAAGTACTTGATATACCCTTAATCTCACTGAAACCCTCTTGAACCATAAGGTTAATAATATGGGCTGAACAACGAAAGTGGAAAATCTTTCCGCTAAAGAAAAGTTTCCTTGTCAGCTGGAAATCCTGTTTCAAATGCTTTGTAGCAGAATCATTGTTGCTCGCATTAATGTCACGGTTGAGACTTTATTATATATTCCCAAATCGCTCAACTATTTTTGAATTGTTGTAGAGATTACGTCCCCTGTGTGAGGAGGGGGAACATCCCAAGAATTCAAGATCCCCTTTTGCAGCTTCCAATCAGAATCAGTGAAGTGTCCCGTTGATACATGTATCCAATATGCTGCCAAGATTACCACAAATTAGATGTGAGACTCGCTTTGCAAGCACTTGACAATATATTATTCAACCACTTTTTTTCACACATAAGTTTCCATGACATCGTTCTTTGCTGTTTGTGCGTGATATTTCTTCGAAATATGGTGTAGCAGTCTTCATGAACCGATTAAAAAATTCATGCTTTGTCATATTGAAAGGAAAGTTGTGAGCAAGAATCAAGGGGATGATGCTTTCCTTACCTGAACATGATAGTACTTGAAGTTAGCGGTGGTTACCTCAACTTCCATTTTCCTTTCTTGATAGGCTTTGATTATGATCTCTCTACTTGTACTTTAGACATGAGGTATCCAAGTGACGCGCGAGCCATCGTCGAACCCCCTTGAGTCACTTGAAGCAAACTATTACAATGATGACATTCTGCCTTCTTGCTGCCGTCTTCGTATATGATTTCATTAAATGATTCCAAACCCACGATACTCCTTTCTTTGCTTTCTTTGAACCGGTGGCTTTACTTGTTAACAACTTTTTTGCCGTTACCCTCGTCTATAGCCTCAGGCATCTCTTGACACACATGCAGACAAAGTGGCATGGCTTTAGTGGAAGACACTTTTATCTCTCCATCGGACATACCTGCAAAATGAAAAAGGAGATCCATTTCATTTAAGCTGTTAATATGATGTGTAAGCTGTGAATTAAACCACAGAGAATTCAGCTGAAGCTTTTTCCTTTGGATGCAAATACAGTTACCATAAAACCAAACTGAGAAGGTTTCTAAGAGATCCTGCAGAAGCATCAACATGGTTCCCCACCCCTAGTTTCATGTAGTCACAGATAAAGGAGAATTTATATGCTTTATAACTATACAAACTTCTATACTTCCGCAATTTATATGAAATTTTAAGTTTGAATAGCATGAATGGGCTGGTGGAGAATAATGAAACAGTAGGAAGGTAATGTTTCCTATCTTTTGAGAGATTGAAAATGAAACTTGATTATTTACCCTTAAAATGGTATCCTATGCATTCATTCAATGGTACATGCGATACTCAAATCAATTAGGTCATCAACACTACTTTATAAAATAATAGTGGAGGGTACATTATCGTGCTAGCTGCCAATACTACATACCTGGGTATTTACACCTTAGAACACAGTTATCACAACTGGACAGGTCATTGAACCGGTGAAAGCACGGGTTCACGGTTCATTGGTTCAACCGGTGGTTCAAGTAAATAATAAATTAATCAAGATCATAAAAGAAATAAAGACGTGCCCGATTACATATGTGCAGACTTTTCTATTTAATCAATGTGCAGATACTTTACTTATAAACGAGCTACATGAATCGAGTACTCGTTTGAAACTCGGTTTGGCTCGCCTGCCTATACGAGCCTTAAATATATTACACGTGGCCTGGCTCATATATTAAACGAGCTAAAAAATTGGGTTCAAGCTCGGTTCATTTACTATACGAGCGGTCATGAACGAGCTTTGAATGAGCGAACACAAGCTTTGTTCACGAAAACCTCGCTTTGCTAAATGATTTTAGTATACAAGAAGCACGTTTTGTCCACAAGACAAGCGACAGAACAAAAAGGGTATCCAAACATGGCATGTTAGTGTGCATCTGAAGTTTTCTTAAAGTTACATAACAGTGTACCTGGATATAACAGCTGCTACACATGTATATTTACTCCATTGCTGCAATGGTTAGAGAAGGGCATCAGGACCTCCAACACTGTTACACAAAAATCACCAAATATAACTACATAAGACAAGTTGCAGTGCTGCAGTGTAACATCTTACAATGCAATTATACAGACAGCTTAGTACTTTCTAACCATCCTATTAGAAGGCTATCCCTGATGCCAAATAAAGTGCAAATGCCTTTTGCCAAATCAATGTGCAGTTAAAGAAACAAAGCACATATTGCTTTGGCAGAAGGCAAACCTGCTTTGGCAATAGAGGTAACCTATTAGAATGCATAAAGTAACAACAATTGAAATACACAGCAATTTCACACAGCGTCATGTATTCCAAAGTTTTCTGTAAGATACCAAAAGCCTAAAAAAGCCTGAACCATTGCAACAGCAGACTTCATAGTCTGGTGGCATCAAAAAGTCCCTTGAAACATCAAAAAAAAAAGAGAAAAAAGCCATAATAATATAGTTCAAGCCTCTAATCAGAAACGGTCTCTTATCTTACACCAAGTGCCAGAATCGATGCAACAAAGACAACCCACTATCTTATGTGGTGTAACTGTTGACAGGTTTACTGCAGATTAATAGTAATGAGTTTTCTTGCCCATCAAAGTTCTTAATTTCGTATCATGAACTTGTAGCAATTTTCAGTATTTAAACCAAATAATATAAAGAATCAATAATACGGGAAGAGAGAACACCAACTTTCTGAATGGAGATGGGTTGGTGGCACCACTTGGAACCAGTCAGTCCTACATTAGCAACCTAGTTCACCTGCCAATAGTGTGCAAACCAAAGGCAGCATCCGGGTAATAGACTAATAAGGCCTTTCACCCTGGAAAGTCCTTATTCGTCCGTTGAAACAAAGCACTAACATCCATCTGATACCACAAATCGACAAAAAAATGTAATATAGCTCACAAATGACATTCTTAATGAGTGAATAGAGAAAACTTGAAAAGGTATTCCTCAAAATTCAAAAGCCAAAGGACTGGTCCAACAATGAAACGCCCCACTAATGATAATTCTAAAAGCTCCCAACGATCACATAAACAGCGTCTAAAAGGACCACATCTGCATATGACCATAGAGGATTTTCACAAGCAGTTGGAGTAGGAAATCATAGCAAGTGAAGGATTAGCAATTAAAGTCTACTGATTTCTCACTCAAGTTTCAACGGTTTGGAAGACAAATCTAGAATCTACTACAATATCTCAACATATAAAGCATCTTTCTAGGAATGAATGGCACATAGATTGATTGGGAGGGAAAAAAGGAGTAACGTTAAAAAAAGAAAAAAAAGAAACATATGAAGGAAGCAGAAAAAGAAAAGCATGTGCTAGTAAGCCTAGTATGGACTAGATAGCTTCACATATTGGCATGCAATTTTTGGGAATATTAATCTTTGGTTTTCGCTTACTTCAGTTATGAACTGATACCGATGCTTATGTACATGCTAGAAGCTTGCATACCTCTAATGATAATTGTGAGACGGAGTATACACCAAGTTCATGGTGCAGTCACTTGCATGCATGTGATACAACTACTTAATGGCTTCCATGCATTATAGCTGACTTGAAGGGTCCTTTTGGGTGAAGAGCATGGCTTATACTGTAATAATTTTTGCAGTTAACAAGGACCTGTTAAAACGAGACTGCCGAACTTCTTAATCTTGGTATCTGTAATCATGAACCCAGAATTCGATTCTTTTCGGTACTAATCACCCAAAATTCAGGTTCATTTAAGGCCGCCCCAATGAACCTGGTGGAGATTCCAGGAATATGCTAGGCCTCCTATAACTCCAAGAATAACGAAAACCTATATTTCTCTGCTAAAGCAAGCTTGTAGCGCCAAATTATCAACAATCCTCAGTCTTTTTACGTGCAACGATCTGTAATGCTAAGTTTGAATCGCCACCATCGCAACAAAACTATGCCTTGGCTGGATTAGCCTCACCCTTGCCTTCATCAGATCTCACCCGTTATTGGGCTTAAGATGCCACCAACCCGTCCTGTTATGGGTCACGGTTTGTCAAATTTGAACATGATGTATTGTCTCAACTCTCAAGCCCCTTCAATCATTTGAGGTAACCGTTTTGCGACTCTTCTCAATGAACCTCAGAGAGATTCAACAATCCTAAATTAACCATATAGAGACTCCAGGACTATGCTAGGACTCCTTACAGTTCCAAGTATAATGAAAACCTATATTTCTCTGCTAAAGCAAGCTTGTAGCTCCAATTTATTAACAATCATCAATCTATCTACGAGTAAAGCGGTTTTTAAGACCGAGAAAGCTGGAAAAGAGAGTACAAGGCTGGAATTGAGACGGAAAACTAGAACAAAGGCAGAGGAGAATTGACCTACTTAAAAGGGCTTCTTCATATGCATCCTGGTAAAGGGCATAGAAGTAATGTAGTTCGGCTGCTCAGAAGTTGGTATTGGAAACAGGGAACTGCTACCACCAACCGAATACGGCAGCGATTGGAGTTGAAATCCGGAGTCAGAACTGCAATCGGTGCCATTCAGCCATTCTAGTAATAGCTAGACGAATAATAATTGCTAAATATAACATAACTTCATTCAATCTCGTATATACTGACAATTAATAATTACTAAATATTTTTAATATTTTTTTTAACACTTTTACCGATAATTATTAGCAGCATTTTTTTAACATCACTAAATAAATGTCACTAAAAACATTTAGAGACAATTAATTGTTCCTATATAGGAAGTAGAAGGAAAATTCTTTCAATCGGGGTAACAGGCAAATTTTTTCCTTCTGGTAAAGCCCAGCCATTGTGTAATTACTCAAGTTGCTCCCTCAAACTACTTTTAGTGGCACTTTAAAATGCCGTTTTTAATTTCTAACAAAGTTGGAGAAATCTAGTTTGGTAGAGAAAAAAAAAATTAACAACACAGTTTAGCGAGTGAACGATCAGTACAGTTTAGAGAGTGAACACATTTTAACAGCACAGTTTTGCGAGGAATCGATTTTTAACAGCACGGTAT
The DNA here is from genome assembly GCA_033070095.1 of Escallonia herrerae. NCBI lineage: Eukaryota > Viridiplantae > Streptophyta > Magnoliopsida > Escalloniales > Escalloniaceae > Escallonia > Escallonia herrerae. The sequence continues at coordinate 75,798 of JAVXUP010003177.1, read as the reverse complement.
AACACCACGCTCTTATGATTTTACTATTGGTGGTAGTATGATGAAACTCATATGGGTTTCACCAATTAAATCAATTTCAATAGTGCATAAGTCCACAAATGTGATAAACTCAGAAACGGCACCAGTATTTCATTGGGAACGATATGTTCTACTTGATAGATAAACATCATGGAGTATGGCATTGATAAATATGCTCAAATGGTTGAAATTGCCTTTGAGCTTTCCATCTTATTTATAATTCAGGCCATTTTCTGGCCACACATAGTGTGGTGTCTGTGCAAAATGAGCAGGCAAGCAAATCGTGTGCATAATTTTTCAGCCTCATTCAAAATTGAAGTAACCAACTCTAAAACTATTTTTAATGGCACTTTGTAATTTTGAATGAGAAAGTGGAGTGAACTACGGATGCAACACCACTTTAGTAACTTCTCCAAGTATCACTACGGAATTGGATGCTGCTACTTTCCTACCCTTTTTCATTATTTTTAACAAAAAAAAAATGAAAAAAAAGGTTTGACTGCAGTCTGATTTATTGGAAAATGAATATAACCTCATATAGCAATAATTAGTTATCAAGAAATTTTTTTATGACATTTAACTAATGACCTTAAAAAAGTTAGACTAATAACGGCCACTTAAGATGTTAATGTCAATATCCCTACTCTTATTGGCAATCGTTAATAGCCGTAATAAGTTGGAGCACAGACCCAGGCTAAGTTAATTTGTTCTCTTGTCAAATCGTGTTGTTTTCTTGTACAACTCTAGTTAGATTGACAGGCATCAGATTAGTGAACCTACAGCCACACTCCATTCGTTCTCAATTCATCAACAACCAATTGACGAGTCCACGGCACCCGGTTCATTACGCGGGAATCCACCTATTCATCGACATAGGTATCCTTCAATTCCAAAGCCCAAACCATTTTTTCATCGAAATCAAGCCTTTGAATCTCCACTATTCAGGGCTGGTAACGGGGCAGTCGGAGCCTCACCCAATCTCAGGCGCAGCCAAGGATGGGGGGCTGCTGAAGGTAGTAGTAGAGTTTGAAAAGAAAAATGCTAATTTTGTCCCACTTTGTTCTAGCTCATTGAATGGCGTAGTTGAAGTTGAACCATCATTTCATACAATTTGAGTGTGTAAACTGAGAATTGGACTCAAAACATTTACTATAAAAATAGGATAGGATATGCACATTTGGGAAATCAAATGAGAAGATTTCGCTGCCAAAGCCAGAGATCACCCTCGTAAATGAATCCCAGACTTCAAAATGTAAGCAGATGAACATCGAAGTAATCCATTGCAAAGTTCTAAGCAGAACACACTGTTAATCTCCATAACTTTAATTTCTAGTTTGGTTCTAATTACATACTTCTCGACATAGCGTACTCCTAATATAGCCCCATTTCAAGAGAGATGACTGGCGGAGAAGAAACAGAGTGGTTCTAGCTAATTTAGCAGAGGAAACCAAAATCCCCATCATCAAAGTTGAGAGCGTAACTGAAGGGATCATAGTGGAAGCTGAACCTCATCTGCTGCTGCTGCTTCTTCAACTTCTGCCTCCTGACTTCAGCTCTCACTTTCCAGAACATGCTCCTGAATTTCCTCTTCCCATACTCAAACACCAGGTTCGTCTCGCAATTCAGCTCAATCACCACCACACCCATTTCACAAAAAAACAAAAAGCACAAGACTTTTTCAAGAGCAAATTTTATAAAAGACACGGACACAGTAAAAAGAAGAGCAAAAGTGGGTTAGAACTTAGAAATGAGGAGGAGGGCAGAGGCAACGTTTAAAAAGGAAGAATGTGATGGATAGTAGGGATGTGGGCGCTTTTTAGTGAAGTGTGCAATGGGTTGGGTGGGTGGTGGTGGTGGTGCAGAGAGACTGAGACAGCAGCCTGTGCTGTCGCTGCTGCAATGTGCTGTCTAGGACAGGTCTATCGACTGGTGTACGAGGGAGGGGATTCGGTGTGATCTTTGTGGGTTCTCACTTTTTGATCGTCTTGAGCCTTGTTGCGGTAATAACAGGCGTGGTCACATGGGCTCTGGCTGGGATAAAGTAGGATGGTGTGTGTTTTTTGTACAGTGAGGTGAGGGTAGAGGTAGACTGATTTGATTTCTTGCTAAAGCTGATTGTAATCCTGGATTTTGTTCCTTTTCCCATGGATCTGCTGCTTAAAGTACCTCCTCCTCTTTCTTTTCTCATTTCTCCCACCATATTAATTTTTTTTGGGACACCGTCAACAGCTCAAAACTTGTTTTTGGCTCTTTGATATACCCTTCAAATTCTGCAAGGTACGGTATCTTCGTCGGAACAGAGTCACTAATGAAAAGTAACCATGTTTGTCCCTGTTTTTAAAATCCAAAGTAACACTCTTTCATTGTCGGAACAGATGATCTCGATTCGGTCAAAGAGACCAAAAACCATCTTCACGGTCTATGCAAGCCGAGTTTGGAACCAAATAATGTAGAAGGGGCCCGTGGAAATAAATGGCATAGTAGTAAATGTAAATGTAAAAGTTAATGTTGATTATTATTATTATTATAATAAGTAAAAGAGAGAGGGAAGCGGAAAATAAAGTGGTTGCCTCATCGAAGAGCTAGAATTCCGTACAGTAAATGTAGGGGGGGCGCAGGGAATGCATGAAAGCGCGGAGCCGGATTTATTTATGACTTGTGGAATTATTATGTTAAGGTCTGGGTGTGTAGTCTGATCAAATGGACCCACGCGCCAGCGGCAATTGGTAATAAGCCACGTTCGTCCAGTCCCTTTCTCCCACGCTCTAATTCCATCTCAACCCTTCCGCAATCTATTATTTACTGGCTATTGCCTTCTCCTCGATCCTTAGTCTAGGTCCCTTTGAAATCACTTATAATTTTAATTTTTTAAAAAAATAAAATTAATTCAATTTTTAGTTTTTACAGAATAAATGAGTATTTAATTATTCAGTTTTTATTTTGAATTTTTTCTTTGGTAGTGATTACGGTGGCGGTGGCAAGCGACGGTGGCTGGGCGGTGCTAGTGGTTGGGGGAGGGGGGGAGGAGGATGGTGGTGGTGGTTTAAAAACAAAACCAAAACTGGAAACTCAAATTTTCAAAATGAGAGTTTTAAAAAACAGTCATGTTTTTAAAACTAAAGGGAAAAAAACATAAATTGTGTGTCAAACACTTTTTTTTCCCTCGAAATTACAAAACTAGAGAAAAAATTGGAAACCAACCAGTTTTCAAACGATACCTAAACCTAACTAATTTCTTGTGAATTTTCATCACACATTCACACTCGGATGGTCTGTCTTAGACGGGAGAAAAGACACCGCAAACGTAAATATTAAAATGGTAGCCGAGCTATTTTACGAAATTTTCATGACATAGTTGTGGAAATAGCAGCCAAAATTTTGTTACTCTTATTTTTGGAAAAGTGATATTTGAATTCTATTCTTCTTCATCTCGTCTTTACAAAGTGTCTATAAAATTATTATATATTGAGCTTAAGACGTCTTTAACGATTAAAATGCAGCTCATAAAGTTATCTACCTAGACCCACGTCTAAAGTATCATTAAACTTATGCATGCTTTTAGATATATAAGTAACTTTTTTAGCCAAATGAATGTAGAAATCAATAAACCCAATCAAGCATATGCTAGCAATTACGGGATTCGATGGGTTAATGTTGACATCAAGCACTAAGCATACTTCTAAACTCCAACAGTTGCATTGCACTTGTAAGAACTTCTTACATCACAGCCAGCCGGTTAATCATTCATCAATTGTTATACTTCGTACATAAAAACAACTATAACAATAATGACCATTTTTTTACTATAGTTTTAAATGCGGAAAAATAAATAGAATAAAAAAGTACAAGAAAGTGGGACACAAGAGAGAAAATGAGTTCGTAGAGAGTTAAATGTGAAGAGATATAGAATAAAAAAAAATTAAAAAGTAAATATGTAAAAATATTTACTTACAAAAAAAAATTTTAAATTAAAAATGAGTAATTTTTAATTTAAAAATAAATAATTTTTATAAGACGGTTAAAAATATATATATAATCAATTTTTATAGCGCGTTGAGAGTAAAAAAGACGCAGACAACCTTTCGATTAAAAAAGAAAAGATGAATGCATTAATGACCGACCAATGAAGCAGTTGCTAGTGGGAGGGAGGCCAATGAACCGTTATTTAGTCATCATACGTCCCAAAAACAAATCAAGATACCACTCATTAACTAGTTTCTAAATGCAGGAAGCTACAAAAACATCAAGGGGGAATGAATGGTCTAAAGCAGTTAAACTCACAAGTCGCGAGCGCGCACAGTCAATTAGCAGCGGGCAGCTCATAAAATAAAATAAAATAAATTTTGTAGAGGAAGCAAGCGGAGAGGAGAGAAGACAGTAATAATAATAATAATAATAATAAACTCAATACATATATCGAGGAGTGTCAGATGATTGAAACTGAAATAGGGCCACAGCCCAACCGGACCTATACAGTCAGTCAGTTAGTTAGTTAGTGGCATTTAATATGTCTGAGGAGGAGGACCCGTCGCTTTAGGGCGTGCGTGAAATACAGTATAGCAATCAATGAAGAGGATCCCTCTTAATTTCTCTTCTTGTCAGTATCAATGAAGAGCAGTAGAAGACGGAAGGGGGCCATTTTGGTAAAATCATCACAAAAAGACAGGTCTCCCTCCAGTGTTGCTGTTGCTGTGTCGTTGACAAACAGTTCACTTCACGGACCATTTTTCAGTATCCCAAGGAGCTTTTAATCTCCTTTATGCGACTAAGGCTGAGCTTTTACTAGGCTTTAGCTTCTGCTTCTTTTTTTTTTGGAGACAATTAAGAAATATTATGTATATCAAAGAAAACCCATCTTTACAGTCTCATAATAACTAGAATTATTACAAACCAAAGGAACATGGAGGACAATCTACGTGACCTGAAACCCCATAAGAAGCCCTGGCCACAACTATGGCAATGGTGAAATTCAGGGAGGCATAACAGGCCGTAAGCTACGACCGTATTAAACTATTTTTACTTCAAATTCTGACCTGAACTGAAAGTAAAAAAAGTCATTGCCGAGGATAGCTGCAAAAAACCTTCTGTGCTTTCGGACAATATGTACAGAATTTATCTTCTGACTAGAGTTAGATATATAACACAAAAGATGATGAAAAGAGTCATCTCTCTCTTCAAGTTGTTGCATCTGCACAAGCACGTCTGAGTGAGAAAAAAATGATAATGATATGTAAACAAAGATGTTGCAATAACCATACAATAACTAGTGTCACAGTCTCGACTCTAGCACTAATTTCATTAGCCGAGTAAACCTTTGGACTAAACCTTTTGGATTAGAGTGTCGAATTACTCTCCTTTTTGTCTTAGCTTTAAAAAAAGAAACTCTTTTCTTTGCTTAGTTTACTCTCGCCTTCATATAGTATCAGCTTTTCCTAGTTCAATCTTTTTATGTGATCAAATTAATGACCTAAGAGTATGCAATATTTGCTTAAGTTCCTTAATTTTGTTTTATTTTTTAATTTTCCCCTCTATTTTGTTGTTTAAAAGGTATAGAAGATATTCCTTTGAAACTGATGAAATATATACCTTTTTGAAAATGGTGAGTTGGCTGAATGTTATTTGGACACCATGACTGAAATGTAAAGACATATTTTCGAGGTATTATGTTTAATTTGCATATGCATACAAATATAAATGTATTAAAAAGTGTTTCTTAAAAAGAATCATCTTTAAGTGTATTATTTTGTAAGTACTTTCAAACTTTGTTTTCATGTCATAGGATGTACGACAAGTGTTTTCATAATCGTATTCCCTTCACACATTTTTTTTAAAATTTGTAATATTTTGTACCCTGTACACTTGATCTATTATGAAGTCAACAATGTTTTTTATTGTTAAAACTGAGAAACAAACCAAAAAAAATAATAAAAAATTTGATTTCCATACATCATCAAATGCATGTCTTCATCTTTCTTTTCATTAGAGATTAACATTTTCTTGTCTTTCTCTATCGTCTCATGCCCAATCTCTTCTTATGAGCCTCCTCTTTACGGCTTCGATTTAATCAAGAAGGCAGCGGTTAGGTGGTTGGCGGGTGATTACAGACTGTGGGTGGTCTGAATGGTTAATGTGGCCGATGAGATGTTCATGATGACACATCGAGATGTGATCTTTGTTTGGCTAAATGATATTCAGTCGGCTGTAATTCGCTCTTTTTGGTTAATAACCTTTTGGGAATGCAAAAAGAGCACTCAACACCTTCACGTTATAAATTTGTAGCATTCGGATTCAAAGTCATATGGAAGTTAAATTTGATGCACAGGAAATGACACGTGACAAGGACAAGCTCCTGTTTGAGGGGCATTTAGGTATTGTAGGCAAAACAATTTAAGTTTAAATTATTCACAGGTGAGGAGAAAAAAAAAAGAAGGTTAACTTGTGAAAATGGAGACTCGCAGAGAGTACCTGAATGGATGAAGAGTGCCTGTTCAGCACTTCGCTCTCCCCAAATGATTCCGGCATACCTAGAGATGTCAAAGGGCCGGGCTTGGGCCGGCCCAGCCCAAGCCCGTCGGGCCTGCTGTGGGGCCGGGCCGGGGCCGGGCCAATGGGGGCTGCCAACCGGGCCGGGCCGGGCCGGGCCTGCCGAAGGCAAACCTAGGCCCAGTCCAGGCCCAGGCCCTAGGCCCAATAGCTAGGGCCGGGCTTGGGCCGGGCCCGGGCCCTTTTTTTTTTTTTTTTCTTCTTGTTATTCAATTTTAAATTTCATCTCTAGGCAATATTCACAATTTAACGAACCTAATCTTTATCCTTTTATTTCATTATAAGTAATATACATATATATGTATGTATGTATATACATATTTATTTGTTAGCCATTATATTTTTTATTATATGTTAAACATTTTCATACTCTTCTTGATGAGCTTTATTAATAAAATCTTAACACATAACAATTTATATAGAAAAATAATAAATGTATTCATAGGCCCTCCTCCTTTTATCCGGGCTTGGGACCGGCCTTGTAAACAAACAGGCGAAGTTACCTATTTTTTTATATATACGAAAAAATATATATCTTGCTTGTAAAAATTTATTTTATATATATGGAAAAAAAGTATATTTTGTGAAAAAATTTATTCTTAAAATTCTAACAATCAAAATAATAATGAATGTCTATCCAAAATATCAGCAATCAAAGATCAAGAAATCTGCAACGTCAACCAAAAGGATCAAAAGAGGAAAATAAAAACAAATTACCTAATCATCCAGAAGTACTTCAATATCCGAGTCACTGCTCTTCCTATCATCAATCGGTTTATCTTGCTCGCGGTATTTCGCATCAAGATAATCCTTCCAACATACACATAGCTCGAGCGACTCGGGGTTAAGACGACTCCTCCTGTCATCCAAAACCCTCCCGCTAGCTGAAAATGCCGACTCTGAAGCAACCGTGGAGGCTTGCACTGGCAGTACATCCCGTGCAATTTGGGATAAAGTTTTATACATGTTTTGATTTTGTTTCCAAAAATTTAACAAATTAAAATTAACCTGTTCTTGCCTTGATAAATCAGAATAATGATCAGTATTTGCATATACACCAATCTCATTAAAAGAGGAAAAAGTATACGAACCTGCCGAATTAGAAGTACCTTCACCTGGTAGTTGTCTTGCTACTAGATGTTCAAAGCCCTGAAGGTATGGCGCATAATACCTCTCAACAGTGGATGATGATGTAGCTCGCCCGCGCACGTCAGCAGAATTACGATAGACGTTGAACAAGTCCTCAAACCTCTTGCTCACTTTTGCTGTGAATGCGGTTGTCTCCTCTGCTGTGTAGCACATTAATTTCGATATCTCTTGTATCGAGGCGTTCACGCCATGCAACTTTAACCTAGGATCTAAACAAGTAGCCACAGTAAAAATAACAGGCAGTTACTCCAATATTTATTAAATTTTTGATCCATCACTTTTACTATTTCCTTAAAGGGTCCTATATATCTCCATTTTGTTAACATTGTAGCCATCTTCAGAATTTCTATTACAGCGAGAGGAGAGGTGGGATAGTACGTACCAGACAATAAATTGGTAGACGTGTAGAATACCTCCAAAAATTCAGCTAGGTATGTGGCCATCTGCCATTCCTCTTGAGTTGGCAAGCCGGCTGGGAACTGGGTTAGTAGAAAATGCGTATAGACTTCTCGGTATGCCAGAATGTGTAAAAGCATGTGGTATGTAGAGTTCCACCTGTGGACCACATCTGTAACTGCTCTCCTGCGAGGCATATTATATTGAACACACAACGTTTTAAATTGTTGTGTTCTCGGACTCGAGCTATTAACATACGCTGTCATACCCCTCATTTTGAGAAGAATATCTCCTGCAGCAGCTAAACCATCTTGAACAATTAAATTAATAATGTGACAAACACAGCGAACATGAAATAATTCACCGTTAAGTACAGGTTGAAGCGTCTCCTTTAAAGCTGCAACAGCAACTTTATTATTAGAAGCATTATCAAAACTAACACTCATAATCTTATCCTTAATTTTAAATGTGGTGCATGCTTTTAATATAAGAATAGCAATGTTCATTCCATCGTGCGGATAAGGGAAGTGCTCGAAAGCGATGATTCTCTTGTGCATAACCCAATCTACATCAATCCAATGAGCGGTCACACAAGAATAACTAACAAAAGTATAAGGAGATTGCCAAATATCAGAAGTAAGACTAACTTTACCTTCAAATTTATCGAAATAATCGATAAGGCGTGCTTTAGCAGCATTGTACTGTCGGAGTGCATCGGATCTAGTTGTGTTTCTATGAACCTTTTTGTACAAAGGTTGAACGTATGTGTTCATATATCTAGAGTGCTTAGGATTATCGGCAAAAGAAAAGGCTTGTTCATCATGAATAACAAATTCAGCGAGACCGTCTCTTTGCTCTCGCTGATTATAAACAAATAACTTACCGTCAAAAGATAACTGCGTTTGGGTAGGTTCGACGTGGCCTTGTCGAGGTGCACACAGAGGGTAATGCCTGTTAAGATGTCCATTACCACTACCAGACGAAAATAATTTAGCGCAGTACTTACATCGAGCTTTTCGGATGCCGTCCACCGTAACTACATCGAAATGATTCCAACACTCGGCTTTCTTTTTTTCCCCTTTTGGACTTCTGGCTCATTACCGGAGGCATTGCTCGGCCCTTCTTCATCATGACCAGGCATAGGGTTGAGATTATGCCACGGAGTAGTAGCTTCGCCAACCGAGCTGCGTCCTTGACTATAATGCGGGGGGTCTTCATCAGGCGTGTATTCAAAATCTGGAATGTTTTGATTGAACTCCCAATTGGCTTGGGTATCTATCATACAGCCTGTACTCATTCGTCCAGGAACGAATGGTTGTGTTGGTGCTTGGATTGGTGTTTGTGATGGCCGTGGCGCTGGCGCTTGTGCTGGTGGTGGTGCTTGCGATGATGATGATGTTTTTCGTGATGACGATGCACGCCTCATTTTCTTCAATAATCCAGCCATATTTCGAGCTAAACTTTGTAAGAGTAACTAAATACACAAGTATAAGAGTAGTAATAAGAAATAACAATTAAAAGAATGAACGAGTAACAAATATTAGAGAGTTAGTAATTAAAAAGAATTTAGCAAGACTAGTAATTAATAAACGAGAGTACTAATTAGTAAATACTAGTAGTAATTAGCAAGAGTAGTAATTAAAAAGAATTTAGCAAGACTAGTAATTAATAAACAAGAGTACTAATTAGTAAATACTAGTAGTAATTAGCAAGAGTAGTAATTGGAGAGGAAAATAGTAGCAAAGCTTGTAGAAATATAGAATGTTTAGGTAAGAGAGAGTAAGAAGATTGGTGTGAAAAATTAGAGAGAAATGGTGTGAATTTATAGATTTTAGAAACTTCACAAAAGACCAAAATACCCCTACAAACTATCCGTTTATAGTTGTTGGGGAGGGTAAGAGTGTAAAGGAGTTGAAAAATAGAGGTTAGACTAAAATACCCCCCAAACTAGCCGTTATATTGCTGTTGGGGGGGTAAAAGTGGAATTTTGGAAAAGGGGTGGAAGAAAGGGGGGGAAAAACAAAAAAATTCAAACAAGTGGGGCCAAAACCGGGCCAAACCCGGGCCGCATACCGGGCCAGCCCCGGGCCAGATCCGGGCCGCAGACCGGGCCAGCCCCGGGCCAGATCCGGGCCGAAGACCGGGCCGCAGACCGGGCCAGACCCGGGCCAGACCCGGGCCGGGCCAAACCCGTTTTCGGGCCGGGCCGGGCCGGGCTTTTTCACAGCAATGGACGGCCTGGTCCAGGCCCAGGCCCCAGGCCCGCTGTGCTGGGGCCGTTACTGTTCACCGTCGGGGCCGGGCCAGCCCGGGCCAGAACCGGGCCGGGTCGGGCCAGCCCGCGGGCCGCCCGGCCCGTTTGACAACACTAGGCATACCCATCGCCGTAACTGCTAGTCCCATCTCAAATCCCTCCTTGTCTGAATAAGCTGATGATATCAGGTACCATTTTGACTAAGCCCGGGGTCCAAACCTTCAGCACCTTCCTTGGACTTTCAGGTAGAACACACGGGTTTACACCAAACAGAATTTCTTCTCACATGACTGCCGAACTTGCTTGCTCAACCTTTTCATTGCCAAATTCAATGGATCCAACCACCGCCAACAACATCCTTTCCGTTGATGAAAGTTTTTCCAACGAAAAATTCATTGCTAATTGAATTTCCGCCAAATGGTTAACTTTCTCCGACGGAATGTGTTCGGTCGAAAAATCCGTTGCGAAGCCTAGGTGTGGGGGTGGGGAAAAGAAAAAAAAAAGCAATTAGGGTTTAAAAAAAGTGACACATTGTTACTGCCAGAAAAAAATCTGTCGCTAAAGAGTAGTTTCTAATAGAAAATTAAAAATAATGAGAGTAAAATATTAAAAAAAATCACAAAAATAATCATATTTTTTTCATAGCAAAACGTCCTTTCTATTGATCAAAGTTGTTTTGACGAAAAATCCGTTACTAATTGAATTTTCAGTCAAATGGTTAACTTTTCCAACAGAATGTATTCGGTCGAGAAAGTGAGTAACCAACAAGTATTTTTACAGATAGTTCTCATTCCGTTGAAAAAAGTTCGTCGAAAAAGACTTTTTCCCCTTCATCTCCACTCCACCTCAACAATACAGAGATGCATGTCTACAGAAACCGCAGCAAAGATAGCAAACATTGATGTCCGACCTTCACACTACATAGAAACACTAAAAAAGAAAATATGTGTGTGTATATATATATATATATATATATATATATATATATATATATATATATATATATATATATGTTGATAACAACCACATCATAATACTGAGCACATCAGCATTAGTTAAAAACCTTTTCATGTGCTGCATCCTACATTAACATTAGAGATGCATGTCTGCGGGAAACAGACATTCAACTTCTACAATTTACACCTAAATGACATCTTAGCTCTATTTGCCAATTTCCTAACCGGCTCTCCAGGTTACAACTCTAGTCATCAGAAGAGCCGTACTTTGAGTGTGAAGCATTGAACTTACAATGTTCATTTGGTTTAATTTGATGTGATAGATTTATATTTTCATTTGCTTTAAGTTGCTGTGCGGGTTCCATACGTTTAGACTTTCTTCTTTTATATTTCGTTCACGTGTGATCGTATCTGATTTCAAACTTTATGACTATGTTCATCAATGTAAAACCAGCACCAACGCCATTTTATTCAGATTCTAAGTTGTAATGAGGACATGCAGCAACCCAGGTTATTACTAAGCAAACCATTAAGACAGCCACGCCTCTAGAGCGTGGGGACCTATCATATAGACTTGAACTAACAACCTTCCCCTCCTTTATTTTCTTTTCTTCTTTTGTTCGAAGCATCATCTGAAGGTCTCAATTGCTCAATACCTGAAAGTCTCAATTGCTCGTTACCGACAAGGTATTGTATCTTGTTTGGTGCAACATCTGTTTGTATTGCCCATTTCAAGCGCAAGCACACAATAATATGAAGAAGGCCGGTTACGAAATTTTCGAAAAGTTGTATTTGGCTGCAATTTAAACCGTAGAAAGAGCCTACAACTATCGCATATAATAATCATATCAATGATCGTTAGATATAGTTAGTGATATTTTTACAGTCACATTTAACGACAACTCTTAAGAGAGCTTTTTTAGCTTCACTATTTGAAAATTATATAGCATATTTAGCAATAAATTTATTGCTACATGCTCTACCTACAACCCACTTGCAGCCAAAAATTTTCTTTATATTGTTATGTATGTATATCTCCCTTTAAGGTAGAATAATGAAGGTAACGTGTACTCGTGAAAAAGAATCACAATCATCAAAAGTAGTCACCTACAAAGCTTCTTTGGCATTGAAATTAAGTCAACTTCAGTAAATTTAACGGAAAAGCTATTTCTACCCCTTTTGTCATTCAAAAAGTGTATTAAATTAGTAAGTGTTGACCTTCTAACGGCCAATAAAACGATGAAATAACGTAGTAGTAGATGAAATTAGCCTCTCCTCGAGTTTAAAAACACAAGGAAGCTTCTCGGCAAACAAAGGAATTGTCAACTCGTTTTCTAGAGAGAAGCGAATGTCTGTGCAGGCTGACTAGCCAAGGCTAGCGAACCAGTAATTCTTTACCTTCTTCATTTGTACGGATGTACCCCCCCCACCCCCAAAAAAACAAAAACAAAAACAAAAAAGACAAAAGAAAAAAGAGTACCTATTTGCCAGTATTGACTTTGGCAATTCCCAACCCATGTGATCGAAAAAAGGGAGCACATTGGTTGTCAAAGTGAATAAACGGGATGCCCCTTTAGAGACCTTTTTTGCGGCCCATTAAGAAGGGCTTAATTTTGCTATCTTCCTTCCAAGAACATGATTTTGTTTCCTCTTCTATAAGTTGGTCGTAAATGGAAGAGTTCTTAGCCATCATGATCTGTGTGTACCCCCGACAAAGGTACAACATTATGTTTAATTTTCTGTTACAACAGAGTTGAACTCATCTTGTCGCAATAATTGTTAATATTAGCCTTTTAATTACTGAAGTCGATCACCGGAGTAATATTTGTCTTGAGCTGATTGTATCGTCGGATTCTGAAATAGTACGCTAAACAAAGACAAACTGCTTAGATGCAAGAATAGACTATATGAATGTACTGGCGTAGATACTCTGAAGGCTGTAGATTCTAGCACTAATATAATAAGGTGCACCCATGAATAATAATCCAAATGCTACTTTCCTACTCTTACCAGAAATTACTTCTGCGAAAAGGGAGTCAAGATCCTTTGGCATTGCATAATTGTTGTCTTTGTGAAATCCACATATAATTGTCGTGATAAGTCATTCTCATTGAGACCCTAAGGAGATGACAAGAGATGGTATCCTACCACCACTTTTACCTTTTATGATATTGTTGTATGTGTGAAGTACATTCTTCTCTCCCTGTGAGATTAGGTTATGGAATGAGTGGAGGGAAGCAAATTCATCTTACATAAGCAAAGGGAGGCGAATGGGCTATAACATGATCGTGGAGAGGGCGTCCTATGAGACCCCGATCTTAATTAACTTCTAATTATTTTATTAAATTTAAACATATTTAAATTTAATTAAAATAATATAATTGTATTACATTATTTGTCTAAATAAAGTAAATATTGAAATTAAGTTATGGGCCAAAATATAATTATGTAAAACTTTAGAGTTAAAAAATAATTATGCAAAACTTTGGGACTAGTATGCAAATATCAAATGTTGGTACTAGTGACATTCCATGTGTTGTCTTTGGATTATTTGTTGGAGGATTTGCCACCTCCTATTATTTGGTGGTGAGTAATCAAAGGATAAGAATAAAAAAGAAATAAAAAAGAAACTTAAGTGGATAAATTAGAAACAAGAGAGAGAGGTGAAAGACTCCTCTTAACCCATTTGGCCACAAGGATAAAGGAAAGAGTAAAAACAAAGAGAAAGAGAAAGGAGGAGAAAGAAAAGAAAAGGGAGGAAGAGAAGAAGAGACGAAAGAATACATGAGAGAATCAAACTTTCTTGAATTGGCTTGAGCTTGATTTGGTTGGAGGTAGGTTATCTTGTACTTTTAGGTTTTTAAAGCACGTATGAGAATTATTATGAGTAGTGAAATACTTATAAACATGCTTGTAATGATCTTAAGTGAGATGTGTTAATTTTGTTTAAAAAACCTGTAGAGCAGTCATAAAAATAAAGTAACTTTGGTACATAAAAATGTATAGTTTTAGTTAAGATATGGGTTTGGTTAGTTTATATGTTGTACTACTACATATGTAGAGTATACACACCTAATTTCATATTATTATTATTATTATTATTATTTAAAATTCGTGGCTTGAAACCTGTATTGTGAAACTGTTGTTGGACAAATTCTGAAGTCTGTCTTTGGAAGGGTTTAACATGACTTTAAAATGATATTTTCTAGTCAAATAGAAAACTGGGATGTAGATCTTTATGTCTAGTTTTCATAAATGTATAACTTGACTGTATAGACCTTGTAATTAAACTGTTATGATTTTCAGAGTACAGACTACTCCTACTGCCAATTGAAATATTGGGCAGATTATGTAACCTAAATTAGTAGTTCCTTGTGTTGGGCTTAATGGTGAATAACTAGGTAAATTTTAGGTCTTAAATGAATACTCAAATATCTACATAATAATATAAGTATACATATGGGTACGGTACTTAAGGAAGAACAGCAAATTATTTTTTGCTTGATAATCGAATTAGTTTGTGCATTAGAGATTAGTTTACATGTTTAGCATGTGTTGTTGATAATATGACAAATATGACTTCAGAGGGGATTAGAACTCTTTTGAGGTACTTGATGATATTTTTGTTGACATTTGTACATGATTATGCATGTCACGTGAAGGAGGAGAAAAAAGTGAGTTGAGGGTGTTATTTGTCGGGGTTGGAAGTTATCTGATCAGGATTCTCGTTCTCATTCACATCTCAATAGTACGTTCTAACTATGTGTACTACTTTCTTGAAGAAATTATTGGCTTGCTTGTGATGATGTTGGACTTCTTCTATCGAACTCGTTATATCAATTGGTTGCGATACGAAAAGTCTCTCGCACTCCGGGAAGGTTGGCTTGTGCATGAGAGGCATATTTGCATATTGATATTCTTGTACTTGGCTCATATTTGTCTTGAACTTGTTTATATTATTTCGTTATACTTATTGAGATCAAATCAATATTTAGGTCTTACTTATCATTCTCGTATATGTTTTACAAGATTTCGGATCTTGCTCGATATGCTATTCCCGTTCTTTTGAAGGCAAATGTTAGCAAATATTTGTAAGTGATACTCGATATGTTAAAGTTATTCTAAAGTACATATGTATCATATGTTCAAGTGACTTACATGTTTATACTAACCATTCATAATATAATCAATTCATGTGAGGACTTAGAATCACCGGATACCCTATTGATCCATCAGGTTGACCCATTCCCGATACTTTTTTTTCTAGGTTCGGAGTCGGTATATTTGCTAGGGGACGAAGATGATTACCTTCGGGAGAATCAAGAGTATTACGCTGAGTGAGCAGAATTTTAGTTATTTTTCTTTTGTTTTGGAGTGTAGCACTTGTATAGGAGAGATGTGGTATGTAATATAATGTTATGTTCAGTCTTTTCACTTATGATGACTGTAATGTTTAAGCCATACTTCCGCTATTTCTTTTAAGGTTTATAGTAAAGCTCTGTTTATCCTGAGGTATATATGTTAACCAGCTGGTTTAGCATTGCACCCCTTCCGAAAAGTGTGACATGTCCTCAAAGTGGATTATAATCCACGAAAGGTCAAGTGAACTCAATGAGATACTTGGGAATAACAATGTTCTTGTTTCACTATCTTTGGCCTTGGGGCTGTGCTATTTGATTCCTAAATTTTAAGTTATCATCTGCTCTGAAAGCTTAAACTGCTAGAGTATGGGCTCAACAATGTTATCATGCTTATCACTTCTAAGCTGTTAGAGTATGGGCTTAACAATTATATCATCCTTAATACTCCCCCTCATGGCTCCTGATTGTACGTGAAGGGGGCTTGCACATGAGAGACATATCAAGGTGTACCATCACCAAGTGCACAAATAAATAAAGTGCAAATTACACTATAATAAGGGGACTAAATATGCAAGCGGGAAGAATTGAACCCCAAGATCTTGCCAAACCGGAACTCTAATACTATGTTAAGTTACCATCTGTTCTAAAAGTTTAAGCTATTAGAGTATGGACCTAACAATGTTATCATATGGACATTACAATCTAAAAAAGTTTCATTTTCTAAATTGTTAAAGTGTATAAAAAATGGGAATGTAACAAAGGTTCAATTTGGTGAGAACTCGCATTTTGTATTTTGTAACATGGCTAAGACAGTTGCATTGAAGGATATGTTTCTGAGGGCATTAGGGCACTTGTTTGGGACTGCAGAGTGGCACTACTCCACAGTAGCTGTCGGAAATAACAGCTACAACCTTCGTGGTTTGTTGCTAGAAAATAATATCACATATAGGTCTAAACCTTCATCAATGTTAGTGTCAACGAGGAAAAACATGATTCAGGCTATAAAGCCGTTGCAATGTGGCTTCAACAGTGTACTTATATCAATGATCCGGCTAGGCGACCTAATAAGCAGACTGTTAGGCTTGAGGATATCTAGGTTATTGATGCTGCCAAGACCCAGATTATGAAGGTCAGATAACCTATTTCTCTTTCACTAATTGTGCTTCTACTCATGTTCTTCTTGCTGCTGCTGCTGCTGCCATTGGCCTATTTTTCATGTGATAAGGATATGATCAAATTGCTCTTTCCCAAATTTTGCTTGTTTGGGTAGGGCGCTCAGCACTTGATATCTATGGCACACAGCATATTATAGGACCTCCTTTATTTTTTCTAGTTCATTGGAAGGAAACAGTCATATTTCTTAAAATCTTGACATGGAAATTTGACGCAATATTGGTACTTCAGCTTGATATATCAAATAAGTAACTTGTATTATCTTGAACCTTATTACATACATGCTACATTGTGAATCATAAGAAGGCCACCAGCCAACAATGTATGTCACTTACTATAAAAAGCAATTTGTAAGGTATGTGCTCTTTGTTGTACAGTTACACCGTATAAGGGCTTAGATGATCCAGTAAATTTGGCCATACGAGCATAAAAGTTAAAGTGTATTTCATATGGTGAGTGCAAATTTGATCTTATGGACTATTTATATACATCCCATTTTTGTAGGCATTTTTAATTAATTAGATAATGGGCTTCATTATTAATTAGCAGGCATTATTGAGTTTGGGCTAAGTGATGTGTTTAAAATAAATGATTAAGTCCAGTTTATTTAATTAATGTGGTCTAGTCTAGTTTAATTGTCCAGTCCATTGCATGTCCAGTCCAGTCTGTCAGTCCAGTTCACTGCATTAGTCCAAGTCCGTGTAGATTAGATCCAGTCTATGATCTAAATTATCTTAAATGATGTAATTTGTCTAGATGATTTTACGGAATAATCCATGATATATCCTTGATGGAAAGATCAAATCAATCCATTTTATAGTTAAGAAATGACTTAACCCGAATCTAGTACATCTCATTTATGATTTCAGAGATAATTATCGAAATTGGGGCCAGATAATGCCTTGAAATTCAAGAATTTTTTTTAATAAATGGGGTGAACTGGCTACGATTTTTTTACTTACTGACTTATCTCCAATCATATAGATTGGTGTTGCCAATCTTATCAGATTCTGCAACCCTGAGATCGATAAAGAGGGACCTTGGCCTTCATTTTTAAGGGTCATACATTAAGTCACTTTCCTAAGCTTATTCTTTTTAAAGTTTGCATGTCATTTCCTCGTAAAGTGACGTCTAGCCTCTCTCGAGAATTTTAGTAATTCAAATCACTCTAAAAAAGATTTTTTTTGTTCTTTGCATCATGGATCCAACACAGCATTCCTGAGTCGTTAAGGCAAGCTGCAGTCACTACCAGAAAAATTATTTTTTACGACGGACTTTTAGCGACGAAGTATAATCCATCGCTAAAAGACCTTTCAGCGACGGAAAATACCATATGTAAAAGTCTGTCGGCAAAAAAATTTACCAACGGAATATACCGTCGGTAATAGTTTTTCTCGACGGACTTTTACCGACAGAATATTAGCGACGGTTACACCGTCGCTAGAATTTTTTTATAAAATATATAATAATTTAGCGACGGAAAAACACCGTCGCTAAAATATCCGTCGGTGAAAGTTTTTAAAATAGGACTTTCTGCGACGGACTTTTAGCGACGATATTCGTCCGTCGCTAAAAGTCCTTACATATAACAGGTTCGTCATTCTTTCTCTCTCTCCCTTCCCGTTTCTCTCTGTCTCTCACTCTCACTTACTCACCGGCGATTTTTTTACCGTCGGTCTCCCTCTTTGGCCACCCACCTCCGGCGACATTACCCTCTCCCCCCACGTCGTGCCCCTCCATATCCGCGTGCCACCAACTCAGCGCCACTAATTCCCTCCACTGCCAGCCACCAAGGCCCTCCATTTCTGCCGTGCCACTAACACCACCGTCGCCACACCACCTCTCTATATGTCTATTTGCCCTAATTTGCTTTAATGCATGTTTAAGCGTCATTTGTCCTAATTTTCAGATGCTCTGATTTATGTCCTAATTTGCCCTAATTTGTTTCTGGAATGTCGATATGTTTCTTATAATTTCAATTATTTTTAATTGCTGATGGAATTGATGAAATTGATTTTGTAACTGATTGATTAGTTTGTTTAATTGCTGATGGAATTGATGCCTACATTTGTATATTACAAAATATGGAGAATTGAGACTTTAGATATGATATGGAGCATTTGAGAATTAAGGATGTTGAAGGAGGAGGGATTCAATTGGATTGAATGTGTGATTTTTATTAATTTTTATTACACTGAGCATTTGAGAATTGTGATTGTTTACGTAGGATGGGACCCAATTGGATTGTTGCCCGGAGGTGTCGGACACGTGTCCGGAGGTGTCGGACACATGTCTGAATGTGTCGATGAGGTGTTGACGTGTTGGTAGGTCACGGACACCACGTCCGATCTACATCGACACCGAAAAATGTACCGAAAAATGTCACATTTTGGTTTTATACTTGTTGACACCTCTTGAATCGAATCCTAAATTAAACTAATTGAACCCTAAATTGAATGCCCTAATCCAATCGAACCCTAAATTGAACTAATTGAACCCCCTAATTGATATGCGAAATTGAATGCTCCAATTCAACCGAACTCTAAATTGAACTAATAGGACCCAATCAAATCCTAAATTGAAGTAATTGAACCCTAAATTGAATGCCTTAATCGAATTGAACCCTAAATTAAATGCCCTAATCCAACCAAACCCTAAATTGAACTTATTGAACTCCCTAATTGAATGCCCCAACCATTAAATTGAACTAATAGAACTCCTAATTGAACCCTAAATTGAAGTAATTGAATCCTAATTAAACCCTAAATTGAATGCCTTAATCGAATTGAACCCTAAATTAAACTAATTGAACCCCTAATTGAACCTTAAATTGAATGCCCTAATCCAACCGAACCCTAAATTAAACTTATTGAACCCCCTAATTGAATGCCCCAATTCAACCGACCACTAAATTGAACTATAATTGAACCCTAAATTGATGTAATCGAACCCTAATTAAACTACTTGAACCCCTAATTGAACCGAACCCTAAATTAAACTATTTGAACCCCTAATTGAACCCTAAATTGAATGCCCTAATCCAATCGATAGATGATTTTAGGTTGTTAATTGATGATTTTAAGTTATTAACTGTGCATTTGAAGTAAATGAGATTATTAATTGATGATTTTAGGTTGTTAATTGATTATTTTAGATTGTTAATTGTGCATTGAGCATTTGAGATATTGAGATTGTTGACGGAGGATGGGACCCAATTGGATTGAATGTGTGATTTTTATTAATTTTTATTGCATTGGGCATTTGAGAATTGAGATTGTTGACGGAGGATGGGACCCAATTGGATTGAGATCCCCATTAGGTAGCACAGACACGGACACCGCGTCCGATCGACGCTGACACCGAAACAACATATTTTATCTTTATACTTGTGGACACCTCTTCAATGGGTGTTCGGCACCTCTTCAATGGGTGTCCGGCACCATGTCCGACTGTCCAGCAATTAAAAAATAAATCAATGTCTTCGAATACCCTATATGAGGTGTCGGACACGTGTCTGGAGATGTTCGACACGTGTCCGGATGTGTCGATGAGGTGTCGAGGTGTCGGTAGGTCACGGACACCCCGTCCGATCGACACCGACACCGAAAAATGTTACATTTTTGCTTTATATGTGTGGACACCTCTTGAAGGGGTGGCGAACAAGTTGTCCGGAATTTAAAAAATAAATCAATGACTTCGGACGTGTCCGGAGGTGTCGGTACGTGTTGGTAGGTGTCGGACACGTGTCCAGAGGTGTCGGACACGTGTCTGGAGGTGTCCGACACATTTCCGGAGGTGTTCGACACGTTTCTGGATGTGTTGATGAGGTGTCGAGAGGTCACGGACACCGCGTCCAATCGACACCGACACCGAAATGTCACAATTTGACTTTATACTTGTAGACACCTCTTCAAGAGGTGTCCGGCACCTCTTCAGGGGGTGATGGACATGGCGTCCGGCATTTAAAAAATAAATCAATGTCTTCAGACGTGTTCGGAGATGTCGGACACCATACCGACACCATATATGAGGTATTGAGAATTGAGATTGTTGACTGTGCATTAAGAATTTGAGAATTGAGATTGTTAACGGAGGATGTGGCCCAATTGGATTGAGATATCTATGAATTAGTTTAATGGTTGGTTGTTGAATTTAGGTTAATTAGGTTAACGCGATATTTTTAGCACCCCTTTAGAATCTCATCATAGCTTCAGCACTGGCTTTAATTAGTCCTAATTAGTCCCGATTAATCCTAATGAACCCAATTAACCCTAATTAGCTCTAACAAGCCTAATTAGTTTTAATTTACCCTAAGAACCCAATGAAAATTAAATCAGCTGTAATTACTCCAAATTGATCCTAATTAACACCAATCAGTCCAAATTAAACCCTAATTAGCCCTAATTACTCATATCTTGTAGACCCATGATTAGATTAATTAAACCCTAAACCCTAACACGTAACTAAACTCTGATCATGCGCATGAGTAGTCGTAATTAATCCTAATAACCCAATTAAGCCTAATTAGCCCTAATTAGGACTAATCAACACTACTTCGCACAATAAAACCCGGGTATTAGCTCAAAATAACCTTAATTACTCCTAATCAACCCTAATTAGCTATAATTAGCCCAAAGTAATCCTCACTAACACTAATTAGCCTAAAGATTGTTCAATTACTCGTTTCTTATAAAACCTGCATTCTTTATATTCGTTGTTGTTTTGCGAAGTCCATTGGCAACGAGATGGTTCAACTCGTTGCCAATGAATTCTATTTAAACTGGAATTGGTAACATATGCAACGATCTTTCTGCAGTTTTGATATTTCTGAAAGATTCTTGCATATATTATCAATTTCTGAACGCATGCATGCATAAAAACCCTTAGTTCCCGTTCAAAGGTACTCATTACAAATTAATGCTTTGTAATGAGCCTTTGGATGTCCAGTTTGAACAATTTGGAAAAGTTACGTGTTTATAAAACGGTGTTTCAACTCATGCTCTGTGTTCTATGTCGTGGATATTTGGTACACGTTCTCACGTGTTTCTCTGGGTGCATATAGATCTGGTGTTCGAACATCCATTAAACCTTACAAGGCAAGGTTTGATGAATGTTAGAACACCTAATCGATGTTGTGTACTTGGAGAAATGCGGGGAGGTGCTGCCGATTTTTTCGCAGACATAGGACTAAGCATGAGTTATTCATTGTTTTATAAACATGTGCTTTTCTAAATGGGATATGACCACTACCTATTATAGAATTGAGGGGAAATACATAGACATGTTGTCACATTCATGCATTCATATTTACATCGACCCTGCCTAATGATTGGTCATAATTGAAGGTGGTATACAGTACGATAATTCAGTCGTCATGTCGGTCGATCGAAGTTGGATGAAAAGGAAGAATGCTGACGATTTTGAGGATCGCGTTGACAAATTTCTCAACTTCGCTTACGCGCATCCTGCACATGTTGACTTTGATAAGATAAGGTGTCCGTGCGGTAGATGTGAGTTGTTGCATTGGAGAAAAAGAATTGAAGTAAAATGGCATCTTCGTCGGTACGGTTTTATGGGCGGATACACAAGGTGGACGCAGCACGGGAAAACGATAGTATTGTCGTCCAACCTAGCTAGTCAAACTGAAGTTAGGGAGGAGGCACGGTATGATTACCGAGATATGATTATGGATGATGGGCATGCTAATGTTGACTGGCGTTACGAAGGTGGTGACGACAGTCCACAACCGCTGAACGAGGGGGCTCATCAGTTTTATGAGTTGTTGAGAGCTGCGGAAGAGCCGCTGTGGGATGGAGCTCCGAAACACACATGGCTGTCTGCGGTTAGTAGGTTATTACAGTTGAAATCAGACCACGGGCTGAGTGAGAAAGGTTTTAACGAGTTTGTTACCTTAATCAAAGAAATTCTGCCCGAAAGTGAAAAGCTACCGCCGTCGTACTATGATGCGAAGAAGATGATGAGGAAACTTGGGTTGAGCTATGAGCGGATAGATGCGTGCAATAACGGGACAAAGGGAAGAAAAAAAACATTGCATAGAAGATATTGCGATATTTCCCGGTCACACCACGGCTGAACATATGAGGGCTCACCGTGAGATTTGTAGCAACGATGCCAATGTGCTGACACACCCAGCTGATGGAGGGGCGTGGAAGGAGTTTGACCGCAGGCATCCAATCTTTGCTCGGAAAGTTTGGAATGTTAGACTTGGTCTGGCAACCGATGGCTTCAACCCTTTCTGTCAGTCTACCACGCCTTACTCCTGTTGGCCTGTTATTATTGTCCCGTATAACCTTCCACCAGGCATGTGCATGAAGAAGCCGTACATGTTCTTTTTGTTGCTTATTCCGGGGCCGAAGAGTCCCGGCAAGGACATAGATGTGTATTTAAGGCCGTTGATTAATGAGTTAAAACAGTTATGGAATCATGGAGTCGAAACATATGATGCATCCCTTAAACAGAATTTTCAGATGAGGGCTGCTTTGATGTGGACTATACATGATTTCCCCGCATTGGGAATGACGTGTGGCTGGAGCACACATGGGAAGCTAGCATGCCCTGCTTGTATGGGCGTGAACCCCGGTCATACGTTAAAGCACGGCGGAAAGCCCTCGTGGTTCGGATGTCACTGTAAGCTTTTGCCACCGGGCCATCAGTTTCGTAGGCAGAAGGATAAATTTGACGGGACAATCGAGCGTGAGGTTGTCACACTGGACTACCCATCTGGTGAAGAAGTACTCTCACACCTGGAGGCACTTGATACTGACATACCACACAGCAAGGGTGTGCCAGATCAGAAGATTCTAGGGTACGGGAAGAGCACAACTGGAAAAAATTTTGTATCTTCTGGGAGTTAGCCTACTGGAGGACGCTCGTTATCCGAAACAACATGGATGTGATGCATATTGAGAAAAACGTTTTTGATAATGTGTTCAACACAGTGATGAATGTCAAGGGCAAATCGAAAGATCACCTTAAAGCGAGAAGGGATCTACAACAGTTGGGTGTACGCCGTGAATTGCATCCTCGGACAGTCAGTGGGAGGATGATACTTCCGAAAGCACCTTACTGTCTAGACAAGAAACAAGTGGAGAAGGTCTGTCAGTGGGTTAAGAATTTGAAGCTTCCGGATGGCTTTGCGTCCAACATATCTCGTTGTTGCAATGTATCAGAATGCAAGTTCCAAGGGATGAAGAGTCACGACTGCCACGTATTCATGGAGAGATTCATTCCTATTGCCTTCCGGGGACTGTTGCCACGGGTTGTTTGTGAGACTTTGACTGAATTATCTCATTTCTTTCGAGATATATGTTCTTCTACGATCCGGGTGAGTAACATGGAAGTGCTTGAGAAGAACATTGTGGTGACGATTTGCAAGCTGGAGAAAATCTTCCCACCTTTGTTCTTTGATTCAATGGAGCATCTGCCTATTCACTTGGCATATGAAGCTAAGATGGGTGGACCCGTGCAATATCGGTGGATGTATCCCTTCGAGAGGTAATTTTTAAATTGTTACAGTTGTTCGTTTACACTTAATGCGACACCTGTTATCATTGATATTCCACCTAACTCGATTCGCTAAACTTCTAGGTTCATGTTTCATTTAAAGAAAAAAGTCTACAATAAGGCTCGGGTTGAGGGCTCAATTGCGGAGGCTTACGTAATGGAAGAACTTGTAAACTTTTGTAGTCAATATTTCGGGCCTGATGTTGGTACAAGGTTAAATCAACTAGGCCGAAATGACCCCGGATACGGCACAAATTTGGAAGGGCAATTGTCAATATTCAAGCAGTCAGGTAGTCCGTTCGGCCGAACGTATACTCGATGGCTAACGGATGAAGAATACAGTGCTGCAACAATATATGCCCTTCTAAATTGCGATGAAGTTTCGGCATTCGTTGAGTAAGTTAAAGTCTTAATTCACTTACATTGTTGTACATAATTGAAAGTGTGTGTTAAGCGAGTAAACTATATATATTCGTTTGCAGTGAGTTCGATGCGGAATCTTTAATCACTGATCCCGCTGGACTTGAATCTCATCGGAAATCACAATTTGTACAGTGGTTCAAAAGGCGTGTAAGATTGTTATTATTGATATTATGTGTTATATACAGTTCTGTGGCCAATTAGTATACTGATTTATCCTTAATTTTTACCGTCATCTACAATAGGTTCAGTCAATGGATAGACCAGTGGCCTCCTGCTTGAAATTACTAGCTGAAGGCCCTAACAAACAAACATCCTGTTACGGAGGCTATATCATCAACGGGTTTAGGTTTAACGTAAAAGATGATGACCGAACAAAACAAACCCAAAACAGTGGAGTCTTGGTCAACGGCGACTGTTATGCCGAGAATTGCATGGACTTTTACGGAGAGCTAGATGAGATTGTTGAGCTAACATATCTGGGTTCCCAAAACCGCCTGGTAATGTTCAAGTGTACGTGGTTCGATGTCACATGCAGTAGAGGAATCCGTGTTAGCTCTCAAGGGATTGTAGATGTCAATGTCAAGTCAAGACTTGCATCAGACGAGCCCTTTGTGTTTGCTAGTCAAGCTGTACAAGTCTTTTACGCGGAGGACGTCGCCAATCCCAAATCTCATTGGTATACAATTATCAAGTCCAAGAAATTGCCCGTGACATATGACAGTGAGCTAGACTCCTTTCAAGCCGACCAACCACCTGTCTTGTTCCCTGTTGAGGTCAACAACGAGGAGGACGATCTTCCTCTTCCAACAACACTTCATGTAGGAGAAGAAGTCGTAGATGATGACGCGGAAGAGGTGGAAAGTGTTGGAGATGATGTGACCGAGTCTACTGATGAAGAGGATGAATTAGAAGATGAAGAGGACGACGAGTCCCACGAAGAAGAGGACGACGAGGAAAGTGATGAAGATGATGATGATTCTCAAACTGAAAATGATTGACTTGTAATGTTGTAACATCCGGGAAAAATGTAGTAACATTTTAGAACTTGGTTCATATTGATGTGTTTTTGCACCTCCGTTCATATATATATATATATATATATATATATATATATATATATATATATATATATATATAGTGCCGATGATGATTTCTGCCAAATTATTGTTTTTAATGTGTTAATGTATTTGTAATTTATCTATACGAAGTCAGATATGGATAGGATACGGGCTATTCGTGGCCGGGTTGGACGCCGAGCTGCTTCCTCCCCGGTGGATCCCACCTCGTCATTGCCCACTGATGACGAGGCACAGAGTGATCGTGTACAGCAGATGAGGCCCCAGCTCCAGCCCCAGCCGTCGCCGTCGCCTCAGCCGTCGCCCCAGCCCGACGCAGATTCATCCCACACGCGCGTGATTCTCTTTCTTCCGTGGGTTCTACCTCAGGTATAGTTGATAACGGTGTTTAGTACATTTTCGCTAGCCTTATATTTAAAATATATTTGAACTGTATTAATGTTGTGTTTTGTAGGATCTCGACGAGGCCGTGGTCCGACACGCGGGGTACGCATCGACCCCCAGCGTAAACAGAGAGTTACGCTCACACAGGAGGGCCTGTAAGTAAAAAAAATATCACATCATGCCTTATATTTAAAATTTTGGGGTGTTAATTTATATTTGAACTGTATTAATTAATTTATTTACTTCTTTGGCAGGATCCTGGAGAATCAGGCGAGGACGAAGATCGGCGTTCTTGTGAAGGGCCGATTCTTCGAGCCACGCCTGTACTGGAAGGACTGGGATGCCGCTGCGAGGGAGTCCCTATGGGAGGAGTGGCTGGTACGGTGAAGTATTTTTTTCAGCGATAGTATTTGTTTAATTAGAGTTTGTTTTCTGTAGTTAATTTGTGTTATTGAATGCCTTACAGGAGGGGTTCACGTTTGACTCGCCTGAGCAGCAGGCACTGGGGCAGCAGGCCTTCTTTGCCTACATCGGCAAAAATTACCGCCGATGGCTCCACGACGCACGGGACCGGGCGAAGAAGATGCTGCCCGTGGGTGCCCCGATGACGGAGATGATGAGATATCCCCCACATTGGATATCTCCGACTATATGGACGGCGATGATAGATCGGTGGGCTGCAGATCCAGGTTGGGACGCCAAGAGTAAGTGCGGGGCTGAGAACAGACAGAAAAAAGATCCGACGCACACGGGGGGGTCGGTGCCACACGACATCGTCCGACACAAGAATGCGGTCGAGCACCCGGATCTGGAGGACGATGAGGTCGTAGCTCTGACGTATAATCAGACGCACGTGCGGAAGAAGGACAAGGACGAGGCGCACCGAGCGCGCGACTATATTTCAGATATTGCCCGGCGGATCGATGTGAGTCAATTTGTTTAAGTTGTTAATTTTTTGTCTTTCTATCCTCAATGTCTGTTGCGTTAATTAATGCCCTAACATATCTTTAAATACTATTTTTGCAGGCCTCGTATGAACAGCTTAGGGGGTCCGAGGAGCAGTCCGGACAGCCATCAGCGTCCACTAGTACGGGTGCGAGTACTGGGGCATTGAAGCGATGGCTGGATACGCCGGAGGTCGTCAATCGGCCGAAAGGCCGCATACGCGGCCTGCCTAGTCGGACTGCTCGTGCCGTGATAGGAGCGTCCTCACCCCCCACTGCCCCTCCACAGACACCGGCTCCTCGGCATCCGTTGGACGACGAGGAGATCCAGCGCATTGCTACAGTGGTGTTGAGGATGATCAAGGAGCAAGATCAGCAGGGTACCGCAGCTGGACATGCCGAGCCGGCCCCGAATCAGCAGGATCCAGATCCGGGACTCGGCAACCCCTGATGAGCCTCTTCTCGTGCCCGGTCCCAGCTTCCCCCCCCCCCGCGGCCCCCGCCCCCGACTTGTACTCTTCTCCCCTCCCCTAACCAGCTGTATCCGGTTCCCAGCTTGTACATAATGAGTTTTTTTTATGATTAAGTTTACATATTTCTTTGTATATTGATTATTGCGTGTTGTTGTTAAGGATTGATTATTGCGCGTTGTTGTTGAGGATTGATTTTTATTACAGGTTTGGGCATTAGAAAAAAATATATATTTTTAAAAAATTTTGACTTTTGGCGACGGATTATATTTGTCGCTAAAAGTTTTTTATTACAATCGGTGTTTAGCGACGGAATATTCCGTCGCTAAATAAGACATTTCGCGACGGAATATTCTGTCGCTAAAATATTTATTTCGTCGCTAATTTAACAAAAAAATTAAATTAAAATACTTAAATATAATTAGAGACGGATATTCCGTCGCTAATTAATAAATAAATCCGTCGCAAAAACTTAAATATTACACGACGGATTTGAAAATTCCGTCACCAAACTATTAGTGACGGGCTTTTATACGAGGGACTATTAGCGACGATAAATCCGTCCCTAAAACATTTAGCGACGGATTTTAGACTTTTAGCGACGGATTTTCCCGTCGCTAAAAGTCTTTTTTCTTGTAGTGAGTAACGGGGTAATTTTTATTAAGTTTTCATAGAGTACAAATCATATATATAGATTTTATCACTTTCCCGTAATCACATTTCATTTTAAAAAGTCAAAAAATTATTTTCACTTTCTTTGTCTAAGTCTCGAATTGTAAACTACCTCTCGTAGGACCAGTGTCGAACTACGGTGATTTTGATTCTGATTAGTCTGATCGGATACGTAGGCCATTCGACCCCAGTTGTCTAGTTCAAGCCACAAAACATAAAAATTAACTTAGGGTTAGTGTTGTCATATTTTTGCACGCTACATTTTTTTAAGGCCATTAATCACCAGAAATGAAGTAGAGACCGAAAGGGTACGGCGGGTGCCTAATACCTTCCCGTTGCGTAACTTAGTCTCCTGATCCCTCCCCTGGTTTCGATAAATCAATCGTCCTTATTGGAGGCCTTTGACTCAATTTTTGGTTTTTTTTCTTATTATTCTTTATTAAAAAAGATGGCAACTGCTGTAAATCCTTGTTTCAGGGAATTTTTTGAGATGCACCACAGTAGCGACTCTGCTGGAGACTCAAAAACTAAAAGGACTAGACTTGAATACTTTTTATTGAAGTTCTCAGCTCCACGCGCCTTGTACTAAAGATTCCTCCTTGTTGCTTGGAATATTGAACGACTTGTATATGTACTGGTAATCGCCCATTATTAACTTAATATTTAGGGGGCGGGAGGTCTATGGTACGGTCGAGCTGACTGACTTTACATCGGTGTTATAAGGAGGAAAACTAACACCCAGATCATTTAGTGTTCTGCCCTTAGTTGGGAGAATACCTGTATTGGCCTACGGCATGTTGACAGGGGAACTACCAACATTTTGTAAACTAAACTGGTAATTTTGCAAAAAAGGGGAGACTCTGACTAACCGGTTGGTTATTTGTGCTTCCAACCTGACAGTTAGTCAGTATCTGCAATTGCTTGAAATTTTTTGAAATTGGCTAGGTCATATCCTGATCAAGTCCACTAATCAATGGCCAGTCAACCTCCCAGATGATCGGACGATTAGTCAGAAACCTTGACCTTAAAAATTTTCAATAAAATTCCCAGAAAAATCCCTCAAACCACTAATTAATTAGCCGATCAACCTCCCGGATGATCGGACGGTTAGTCAGAAACTTTGACCTCTAAAAACTTTTCAGAAAAAATTCCTTGAACCACTGACCAACAGGCCTGTTAATCAAAGACTTTTGACCTCCAGAAAAATTCCTAGACAATTCCCAGGCCATACTGATCAACGGCTGGTTAGTCAGTCATCTTCACCAAAAAATTTAAAAAATACTCTCAAAACCAGAAAAATTCCGCTTCACCCTCATCAGGGTATGAATCAGCCAACTCGATGTATGTAGGGATGCAATTTAGACGGTTGGGTTATGAAACCCAAGAAAACATCACCTTTTAAAAGCTCATCTCAACCCGACCCAACTTGAACCTTTTGCAGAAAAAAAAAACCCAACCCAATTCAAGTAAAAATGCTATGGGTTGGGTTTTAACCTAATGCAACTAACATCTATTTAATCTTTTGTATTTCATTTGTGAATGAATAATAATCGTCAACGCGTCTCATTATCTAAAGACTCACATTACTCGGATTTGATTTATAGATAATACCATATCTTTGATAAATGAAAGTTTCATTTATCTAGTCAAAAGATAAAATATAATATTACAAAAAAATCTTTTTAGATTAATCACTAAACAAATACATAGCTCAAACAACTAATAAACTCTATTATAATAAAGAAATACTATAATCTTCCTCAAACTAGCAAGATAAATGCACATCAACATGTGTAAAGGGGAGACACAAGCAATAAACTATAACACTTAATACAATAAAATCCCTCCGACTTTAACTCATCCATGTCTTTAAACAACATCAGAAGTAAAAATTCATTAATAAAAGGTTCTAGTATTCTAAAACAAGAAATAAAATCCCAAGCCACTTTATGAAGACACCGGGCATTGCCAGCAAACTTGGTAGTTGTTGCCTCCTCCTGCACACAAAAAAAGAAAAGAAAAGAAAAAGAAACCCACAAAGGAATCTGTAAAGATAAAAGAACTTTGGCAGTTCGAAACTGCACTTTCTAAATCAATCGCTATGTAATGATGAAAACGTAGCTCTGTGGCTTGTGAGGCACGGAGATGATAATTCTGCAGTTCAATACTGTTGCACCTTTCAAATACAGGAGTTGTAGAATTGATTACAAGCACCAATTTCTAAAGCAGTAACATAAACAAATACAAACACCAATGGCTAAGATGGACTCCCTATCAAAGTGCAAATCGCAGGAAAATTAAGACAACATGTAAAAACAAGAAGGAAGTCACAGCCTGACATTGCCCAAGATTAAGGTGGAAGAACATAACAAATAAGTCCAAATGATCGATTTATTGGCACACAGATTATGGTGTTCCTGTCTAGGAAGATTTTCTTAAGAGTAAATTCAAGCACATCACATAGAAAATTGAAATCAAGTAAAGGAGTTTTCTAGACTAGAAGAAAGCTAAAAGACTGCATGCTGACAAGGTGTCATCCACCACAAACTATTAAAATAAGTTCACGAGTAATCAAAGACAAAAATCATTTCGATAAAAGCATTGGGAAAATGAAGGGATCCCCGAGTCTATAAATCCAAATACAACACCCACTACTGATATACATTAAATGAGCAGTAGAGGTGTATGTAGTTTCTCAAGTATAGATAATGACCACTGGAGTGTTTGGACTGAAATCATAGAATTGCAATCTGTTTTAAGGCTATGAAGATTGAGGTTCTACATCACATATGATTTTGACAGTCTAAATCATCTTGACAATAAAATCATTTTGACAAATACAAGATTAAAGTAAAGATTACTTAACAGTATAAAATCATTATGACAATTTGACAAATACAAGATTAACTTAAAGGTTACTTGGTAGCATAAAGCATTTTGACAGTAAACTCATTTTGACAAATACAAGATTAAAGTAAAGGTTACTTGACAATATAACTCATCCAGCTTGGAAGAAAATCTCTTTCCACTACATAGTGACTAGTTCAACCCTTCAAATGGGGGCAATTTGATTACACATGCACTCGACAAAATATGTAGAATTCCTATGCTAGCAATTTTATACCAAAAAGAGCATTCTAGTTAAGTGACAAGATATATTTGTTTAGGGTTGAGAAATTACCTAGCTACTTGATGATGGAGTAGTCTAGTAATGCATGTAATGGTCTAGTAAACTAGGTTAGGGGCTCCATGAAAATATATGTAATTAGGGTGGTCATGGAATGAAAATGAAACCTACAAAATTAGGGTGGGCAAGGATAATGACAACAAGAAGGAGGCCCAAACTACCTAAGACAACAATGGGAGGACAACAATCTAAATTGGATGCTCGCTTTATTGCCAAAGACAACTGTTATGTAAGAGGGAAAAGAATATGAACCTTCTTCAAGCGTTGTGCGAGAAGAAGGGTTGGAGAAGTTTGATTTGGGAGAAGGGACAATAATTCGGGATGTGGGACAATGGAACCCTAGAAATTTGATTTGGGGCTACTGCCTCTGCCGATTGTCGGGGAAGGAGAGATTGAAAGGGATCCTCGTTATTTCATTTTTCCTTTTTAGGCTTAGGATGAATTAGCTTCATTTAATGGGCTTGACCAAACTTAAACCAACCCACTTATAAAATTAGTTGGGTTAACAACTTGTCTATATTTGGGCTGGGTTGGTTAAAGCCCATTTTAAACCGGCCCATATTGCAACACTAGATATATGTGGAATGTATTATTAAATTTTTGACAAATTTCTCTATATAGTTAAGGCTAAGCGTGGTTGGTATAGATACTTGTCCAAAAAAACTCTTAGAAACTCTAATGGCCGAAGAATTCTCACAGATCTCTGATTTGTCCGTATCATCACTGAATTTCAAAAGGATCTTTATGTGGTTTTACTACCTTAACCGAGCAACAATCCCGGACCACCGAGGAGTTGAATAACTTCAAAAGGAGAGGTAAAAAAGACACGGAATATGAGAAGAAAGATGATAGAAAGAAGGGTCCGGAGTTGATTGGATGTATGATTTCTGAGGAAGAAAAAACTAAACCTCCGGCTACACTGGAATGGAAGGATAAGTTAGCCGCACTCGAGTCCTAGATTGCTAGAATGAAGAGAGACGATGACCCATTGGACCTCAGCTCCTTAACCATGAATCCTAAGTATAGGTTATCCCTCGAGTTCAAGATACTAGAGATGGATAAGTTTGACAAGACCACAGATCCCAAGATTCATGTGAAGATCTACATGCGAGCATTGGCCCCATACGGGGTAAATCGTAATCAATTGATACAATTGTTTTATTGTACCCTTATCGGAGCCGCTTCTCGATGGTTCTTTACTTTTAATGAAGCCCAAGTTTGCACTTGGGAAGATGTTGCGAGAAAGTTTGTCAGATAGTACAAGTATAATGCAGACCCCGAATCAATGCCAATATGTCCTACCTAACCCGATCTGATTGAGTGTACAATAGCCCGCCCCAGCCAACCACATCCGACCCATTGTTCTTTCAAGACCTTCCAGATGATGAGTCCTTCGAAAGTTAAAAAAAGACTCAAGCCAATATTTCTATATGGGGGTTACTGTTAGCCTCATATCAAACTTCTTAGCCAAGCCCAGATACTAATCTGAACCTAGCCCGAAGACCTATTCCAAGTACTAATGGAATACCCTTACATTTTCCAAATCTGACCTGCCCTAAATCGGACTGAGCCACAATGATTTGCTCTATATCACTATGCGAGCACTTGATAAAAGGATTCCTCCAATCCTTATAGATAATAGTTCAAATTTAAATTTATGTCCCTTATGTACTGTTCATGCCCTTGGAATAGACCATCGGAGTTCACTCCTTCTAACCAAGCCATCCGAGCATACAATAACACCATAAATGAGGTAATTTATACAGTGAAGCTTCCATATGACTATGGGTTTCTCAGCTTCGATATTGAGTTTCAAGTGTTGGATAATCCGGCGCTTTTAATCTTTTGTTGTGTTGACCTTGGATATACTCTATGGGTGCAATCCCCTTTACGTTGCACCAAAAGATCAAGTTCGCGTCGAAAGATGTCGTTTTTACCATAATGAAAGATTTGCAGTTTGCCACAGATAGGATAGGTTGAGAAGGACAGTGTTCAGGTGCCACACGATTCTTTGGACATTATGCTCGGTGGATTTGGGATGGATCACCCAGTTCAGGGTCTCGAGTATGAAGAAGTTTGTCACGGTGAAAACTTCTTCACCTTTGCCCTTATAACAATACAACAGTGCTCCTCATGATGAAGAAACTCTACAACTTTTTTGGAAAAGGCTTAGGCTGATTTTGTCAAGAAATTTCCAGCTTCCCGAGTATGGAGAATAAGTAAGACCAATCCGGCTTAGGGTACAAGCCGACCCCAAAAGAGAAGAAATAAGCCATCCAGAAGCTCGCCCAGGCCAAAAATGATAAGGAAGATGAAAAGCGCATGAGCACGACCAAAAAATATTTACTATGAATGGCCGCTTCATCAAAGAAGGAGAGAGTGGGCCTTCTATGGATTTCCAGAACTAATTTATAGCAGGAAGCAAATTAAAAGATGGGAGATATTCTACAATCGTAAGTGGTTCGAGGATGAAGAAATGCCAGGGTAGACCGAGCCAGGGACCGAAGAAGTTTTAGATTGGATGGATTCAATGGATTTGGAAGCAATGACAGCATGCTTCACATATATGTTTATCTCAGTGCTTATCTATAAAGTATATGACCGGACCATATACCCAGCAGGCCTAATCACTCCAGCACAGTAGCACAGAGTAACATGCAAGATTGGATGATTGAGTCCTGACCGCCAATTGTGAGAGAGGTTACTAAAGGAAGTCTTGCTGCCAAAGATACTCCAGAACTAGAAGACCTACATGCCAACGTTACCTTAGTCAATTTGAATCTGTTCGCCTATTATGTGTTTCAGACTACTTGATTAATAATATAATACTTGATTTCGGTTATCCCTTGGTTGCTGATGTAGTCTATGATGAACAAATCAATTCAGTTAATATTCATACCTAATGGACTTAGAAGAGATAAAATATCTAAAGAAATGCTGCAAGAAATTAAAAATCAAGAATCTAGTCATGTCAAGCTAGTGGTTGAGGAAACAATCAAAATGAACATTGGCTCCCCTAAAAATATAAAAGAAATCAAAATAGAGGCTAGTCTAAAAGAGACAGAGAGAGAAGATATGGTTGCATTCCTTAGAGAATTTATCGATATATTTACTTGGTCATATAATGACATGCTCGCTATAGAACCATCCATCGTGGAACACCCGAAGCCAAACCCGTTAAACAAAAGCTTCACAAGTTGAGACCGAAATGGTCCCTCAAGGTCAAGGATGAAGTGATGAAGTTTCTCTACATATGATTCATCCGAGTGATTGAATACCCTACTTGGCTAGCCACTATCGTACTTGTACCTAAGCATTCTGGTCAAGTCCTGGACTACCGAGACCTGAACCGAGCCTCTCCCAAAAATGACTTTCCTTCCCCATTATAGACCTGATCATAGACAACATAGCCGAGCATGAGTTGGTATCCTTTGTGGATTTTTTGTGCGGGTATAACCAGATAAAAATGGCTCATGAGGATTAGGATAAGACGGTTTTCACCACTCCCTAGTGTACTTTCAGTTACGCAGTAATGCCTTTTTGGCTTGACAAATGTTGAGGCTACATACCAGTAAGCTACTATCACCCTGTTCCATGATATGATCCATAACAAGGTGGATGTGGATGTAGACTATATGATCTTCAAGTCGAGAAGACGAGGAGATCATTGCATAATGTTGAGAAAGTACTTCGCAAGGTTAAGGCAGTTCAAGGTAAGATTGTACCCCCATAAGTGTGTGTTTAGAGTCACAACCGGGAAGTTGCTAGGTTTCATGGTGAGTAAACGAGGGATAGAGGTGGACCTAGCAAAAATCAAAGCCATAGTTGAGAGCCTCTACCTAAAACTATGAAAGAGATTTGGGAATACTTGGGAAAAATCTAATACATCAGTCGGTTCATATCCCAGTTATCCATAATCTGTGAACCCGTGTTTAAGCTGTTGAAAAAGGATTATGGAACCCCCTATGCCAGGAAGTATTTGACAACCCTCAAGTCCTAAGCTCACTTATACCCGATAATCCCTGCTGCTTCATCTGGCAGTGACCGATACCGCAGCCGAAGCCATGTTAGGCAAACATTTGGAGAACTCATTGGTGGAAAAGGCTCTATACTATATGAGTAAGAAGTTGAACTAAGGAGAGGTGAATTATTTAGCCCTAGAGAAAAATGTATGTCTTTGGTTTGGGTGACTTAAAGATTAAGACACTACGTCCTAGCATACCCCATCAGATTGTGGACCATAATGGATCTTATAAAGTACTTGTTTGAGAAGCCTATCCTATCAAACTGCACAGCCAAATGGATGTTATTATTGTTGTTCGAATTTGGTATCACCTATGTCACACAGAAATCGATCAAAGGGAAGGTCATGGCTGACATGTTCGCCGATTACCTAACAGATGAAACCAGTCGATGAGAGGCACGGTTCCTAGATGAAGGAGTGAACATTGTGGAAACAGATATGAGATGACAGTTGTACTTTAATGGAGACGCAAACAATATGGATTTTGGAGTAGGGATATTGTTGATCTCACCAGATGGAACTTATTTGCCCATAGCTATCAACCTGACATTCGACAGTACTAACAACACTGCCAAATACGAAGCTTGTATCATCCGTTTAGAGATGGCCTTAAACCTAAGAGTCTGGGAAATCATAGGTGTATAGAGATTCAACATTGATCATATACCGAATCCAGGGTGTGGAGAATTAGAGATGAGCGTCTACAAGCATATCATGCTCATTTTGAAAAAGTTGTAGACCAGTTTGAAGAAGTCGAATTTCATTACCTTCCCCGAGCCAAGAATAACTTTGTCAATGGCCACCCTTGCCTCTATAGTAGACATACCTGAAACACATGATGTAGAACCATTTGTCATACAGAAGAGAGAACGATTAGTCTCCTGCTTCATAATACTCCTGTAGAGGAAGATGAAGTAGCCGAACCTTGGTATACTGATACATAAAATCTTATTCGGGATGGACAGTATCCAGAGAGGTGTTTTGTAAAGGATCAAGTGGCTTTGAGAAGATGGCCAGTGCAATTTATCATGTGTGACTGGAGGCCGTATATGAGAAATTACAATGGAGAACACATGTTGTGAGTAACTGAAAGGGAAAATAGTCAAATCATGAAACAAATACTTGCAGAAGAGTGTGGACCACACATGAACGGACGGATGCTAGCGAAGAAGACCCTCCGTCAAGGATGCTATTGGAGTATCATGGAACACGACCGTATTGAGTATGTGAAGAGATGTCACAAACATCAGGTGTACGCCAACTTGCAACGTTTACCTCCCCCGAGAGTTATACAACACAACCGTATCGAGTATGTGAAGAGATGTCACAAACGTCAAGTGTACGCCAACTTGCAATGTTTACCTCCCCCGAGATTTATACAACATGACCTTCCCTTAGCCATTCTCAGTTTGGGGAATATATGTAATAAGG
Source organism: Escallonia herrerae (assembly GCA_033070095.1). Lineage (NCBI taxonomy): Eukaryota > Viridiplantae > Streptophyta > Magnoliopsida > Escalloniales > Escalloniaceae > Escallonia > Escallonia herrerae. Next base: position 38,813 of record JAVXUP010003177.1, on the reverse strand, counting down.
AATATTAGTCCCAAGGCCTCTAACGGACACGAGTTCATACCGGTAGCCATAGATTTATCTTAGGAAGTGGGTGGAAACTGCTTCGTATGCCGTTCTCATCGCCAAGAAAAGTGGCTAAGTTTATTTAGACGAACATCATTTGCTAATATGGAGTACTCCAGGAGTTGATCTCAGACAATGGCTTACACTTTAAAGGAGGAGTCACAGACCTAGTCGAGGAGTACGGTATCACCCGAGACCACTCGTCATCATACAGACCACAGACTAATGGGGCTGTCGAGGCCCCTAATAAAAACATTAAGATCATGAGTAAAATGACGAACTCGTGTAGGAGTTGGCCAGACAAGCTTTTCTACGCATTCTGGGGCTATAGAACATCGGTGAGAACGTCAGTGAGGGATACACTATATTTATTAGTCTACGGCATGGAAGCCGTGCTCGTGGTAGAATTAGAATTTAACTCTCTCAGAGTGCTATTTGAGAAGTAAATAGCCGAGAAAGGCTAGTGAGACATAGATTCGAACAATTGGCCTTAGCAGATGAGAAAAGATTGAAGGCACTTTATCATATCCGAGGTTACCAAAAGTGGATCACCGAGCATTCAACAAGCGAGTCAAGGGACGCGGGTTGAAAGAAGGGGATTTTGTGTTAAAAGAGAACATTGGACAAAGTTGGAAACTGTGGGAAAAACTTGAACGTAATAGGTCAGGTCCCTATATGATCAAGCAAATCATGATTAGGGGTGCAGCACTGTTAGTCGATTTAGACGGAATTGAGTTATCACATCTAGTCAGTGTTGATTGATTAAAGAAATATTATGCTTGAGCAAATTTTGTAATTGAACTACGAATGGCCTGCTTCTTCTTACGAACATTTTCCAGCACACAAGAATTAATGTAGCACATAGAGGGAGGTAAATAGGTACCCCGTACTCCAGTACATTCAAATTTTAATAAATTGTTTTATTCCATTGGCTAAAGCACTGACTGCATTCTCGAGAAAAATAAAAATGCCCGCTAGGAAGTAAACTCAGCAAGGGCTGGCCTAGGCAAAAGTTAGGGCAAAGAAAATTAAGAATGAAAAATTCCAGAAAAAATAAAAATGCCCACTAAGACGAAAACCTGGCAAAAGGCGGCTTAGGCAAAAGTTAAGGCAAGGAAAATTATAAGTCCTTTCAGCAACCTATGGGATATCATCCAGCATCTGTTTAAATTTATTCATAGCCGGACTCTCCTAGCCATTCAAAACTAAATTTCATGTCTCCAAATCTTTCTTGTAAGCTGCCCTTTGAGACACCAAAATCACATCTTTTTAGTTCCTCCACCTGAAAAGTCAGCCTCTGATCCACTTTGTCTTTTCCTTTATTACCTTGCTTGTCAAACGGACCCTCAAGATAAGCATCCACACCAGCCTCCAAATTTCAAGTAGCTTGATGGATTCCTCTTCGATGGTTTCTCCTTCAGCAGCAAAGTGGGATGTCGCTGGGGCTCATCTATGTGCGGAGACCATATAGGATTTCTATTAGCATCAAACTTTTCCTCAAACATCTAGGAACCAATTTAAGAGCACCTGATCCAAGTGACTCAAACTTCATCTTCAGTCTGAGGATGACGGAAGCTTTGTATTATGCTATGAGAAGACCTGCCCGACGCATACATTTCTGAGCTCAATCCAATAGCAGCATGAGCTTCCCCCTTGGCTTGTTCCAAGGATTGTATCTCACAAGCACTCAGGAAGTCCCAATCCAGCTCCGCCCTCAATATGCTCTCAAAACTTAATACTTTTATCCGAACATGGGCCCAAAGCCAATAGATGTATGCGTTAGGCAACAACGGAGCAACAGGTTCAATGCTTGTGATGAAGGTGTATATATAATGGAGTTGTGGGTATAAGGCGGAGACCCTAGCCTCATATCATAGCCTTGATTATGGAATGATAAGGGCTTGTTCCCACGAACTCTACATAGACTTTCGGAATCACCTACTAATAATCGAACTGCCTCAGGATCTGGCAGGCAAAATAAAGTGATGTGCAACACAATCCCATGCGATAAACGCAGGGGTATTTAGCTGTTCTTAGAACTGGCCCGTGAGCCCTCTGCCATTTACGGTACCAACAAATATCCTTGGACTCTCGCACATAGAAGAAGCAAGTCCATTCATTTATGCTAAAATGACCCTCGAAGAGTGAAGGCTAAGAACAGAAAGCGGTAAGGCTAAATCCTACTATAGCAGGTTTGGCTATCGGACTTATATGGTCCAGTAGTCACATGTATAAAAGCAAGGAACTACCTTGGAACGTTGGGATCTTTATTGGCATTAGTTATACCAAGTAAAGTTTTGGCTAGTACTAAAGGGATTAGGATTTTTCCTCGGGTAGACACTTGAATCAGGACGTTAGCTAGCCTCACATCAGCAATCGTAGGAACGAAAAAGGTGAAATATTTGGCTACAAAGCATAGTGCCAGGGCAGACACTTTACCATGAGCATATTGTTCATCATAACTAGTCAGCTTGGCAAAAAAATATTCGATCAGAGGAGAGAGCTGGATACCCTTACCTCAAATAAAAGACCAGGCCCACTCCTTCAGGATCTTCAATAGAGTTTTGAAGGACTTGACATAACCATCTTGAATGGTTGGAACAACAATGGGAAGATTACCTGAGATATCTATCAGTGCAAAAAACTGTTCAATAGTAGGGCAGAGTTCGGTTAGTCCGAAGCAAAAAATGTGATGTTCAACATCCCAGAATTTATAAGCGGCACGGAGAATATCTTCACAGACCATCACACTCCTCTAGCTCATCACATATTTCAGTTTGAACCTCTCTTCCATATGGATCAACTCGATCTTGTTTAAGGAGTCAGCAAATATACGAAATTAGAGCTCGAAGATCGTATGATCATCTTTGAAAGCCATTGAGAGTTCTGAAGAGAAAAGGAAGGAATTTTGTTCTAAAAGGATGATTCCTGAATATATTTAGTCGAGTAGCCCGAATTTGTATAGAGTTAGGAGTCAAAAAATTTTAAAAATTCTTAAAATTTTATCGGACAAACTGTCTGGTTTTCAATTAATCGGCCAATTTTTCTATTTAATTTGCGCGTCTAATGGTCCATGTTTGTGACCAACCATTTGGTTTTCTCAAGAAAATTTAATTTTCTTCTGACAAACCGGCCAGTTTTAGCTTGAAATTCGAATTTTCTTCTGACCAACCATCCAGTTTGGTCTTAAAATTTGATTTAGGCTCTGACTAATTGACCGGTTTTTCTCGAGAATACTTTTGACTACTAACTAACCAACTAGTCAATCTTTGTTAAAATTTGAAGGATTTGCCTACTTTTATGCCAAACCCTATACCTGTCAAGTCTCAATTCTCAATTTTCAAAATTTCAAACTCTAGTTCAAGTCACATTCTCATTCTTTCTGTGCATATGTGTGTGAGCATATACTTGTAATATACATTTAACATAGGAAACTAAAATAGTCATTATACAAAAATGCAAAAATTAATTCTACACTACATTACTGTTTGAATCTAAGTCCTTAAGGGACTCTAACCAATCCTTTAACAAACAGGCCTAACTCTAGACCTAGGGGCTAGCAGTAGCTGCAGTCGTCTTCGAGGCTTCCTCCGGGATCTCCTAACGATGGGCACCTCCTCTCGACTCGACTCCAAGATCTCTTGAGCTTCTGCCTTGACGTCCTTGCTGGGCTCCTCCTCAGCCTCGGGTTCGGGTTCCTCCACCTTCGTTTCCTCCTCGTCGCCCCCTGTACATTCCTCTTCCTCAGTAGCTCTAGATGACTTTCGTGCTGGCCTCTTGGATAGAGCAGACGACGCCTTCCTCTTGTTATGATAGCAACTTATTTCCCTTTTGACGGTGGTGATCTAGGCTTCAGAGACTCATTCTTCCAAGTCAGGGTCACCGCTACACTTTTCACGCGTTTGCCCTTAGGAATGACTAGGATTACCCTAGGGGTACCAATAATAGCTATAGTTGGGGTTGGGGGCTCTGCGGAGCTCGGCCAACAACTCGATCCACCTTCTGAAGGTGGCACCGAGGGAGTAAAAGAAGGCGTCTCGGTACTTCCCTGCAAAGTCTCGTACATTGAAAGCATGTACTGGTAACCGAATACCATGCCTTTTAGGCTATATATCATCCTATAAGCATCTCGGAGTAGCAAGCAAGGTACTTGCATTAACAAAAAACATTAAGTCAAGAATTCGTATACGTAATATGAGGAAATAAAATGGGATTGAATTAGAGGTTACTTTGTGAATTAAGCCAACTCCTTGAGGCTAAAAACCTAAGAATCTATCTCTAGTCACTGGATAGGCTCATACTCAGAAGTTTTACCTTTGGGGTAATATGGCACTTCCATTAAGGCAATGGGAGGCCTTTGGCCACATCATCTTTTTTCTTCTTTTCCCTGCCCTTTTTATCTCCGGCCGCATTCTCTCGCTAAATCTTTTTTAGCATCTCAAAACTCAGTGAAGGCGCCAAGTCTTCCCTCACAAACGCCTCGTAGGTCCGAGGATCATTCTGCCACCGTAGCGATGACACCGGGATGCCTCTGATCAAAGTTTGTTTCAGCCCTTATCCAACTATTTTGGATGATACATCTCCTCGGGAGAAGCCGCCGGTATCCTGAAGCTCATGTCCTCTAGGCGATGCTGAGGAAGTATCCTGTCACCTAGGTATAATTTCTGCTGCGAGGGCCCTACCAGTAGTATTTGACCTCAAGTACGGCCTAACTCCTCAACATAGTCCTCCACTTTATGCCACTACCAAGATAAAGACACCCGAATTGAAAAAGAGAGATGCGAGAAGTCGATAAGCACACTTAGAAGGAAAATTTGCTTACCAGGCACTCCTTCAGGCCATTGAAACTGTCGGGATACACAAACTCCGAGACCCCAGCCCTCTCATCTCTGAAGTTCTACCGAGTCATCGCTGGTGTAGTCACAGCAAAAGCCACCTCCACCAAGTGAGGAACACAAGACCCCAGAACCTCAAAAGCCCAAACCTAGGCGTAAAAATAAGGCACATGTGAGTGTATTTTAAGAATAAGCATAAAAATCATTAGAAAATAATCAAAGAGCTTGGGCAAACCTTCTAGACATCATAAAATATCATGAAGCTAAGTGACTGCCTCTGAAACACAGTACCCATCAATCTATACAAGTAAGCCAGCGTGGGAGTACCCCAATCGTACTCCCCAATCTCTCCAATTACGTCAAGGGCCCGAAGGCACCGTAGCTGGACCTAGTCATCCTCATTGCTAAGTAGGGGTTCCCCCTAGAGTGTAAAGCAAAAATCCCTGGATAAACTGATCAACTGCTAAAGGTTCCATGGCAGCAAGTTCTGGTGCTCATACTGATTGCCGATGGAACCCAAGTGTATTGAACCACCCTTTTTTAAATATGGCTCGTAACCGAGTAGACGGACCATGAGATCTCAATCCTTATTGAATAATGGGCCCATAGAATGGGCCTCCCTTAACAACGAACACCGGTGATGTTTGTGAAATCAAATGGGTGATTGTGGCCTCCCCGAATGGCATATGAAAAGTGTTGGTGGAATCCCACCAATGCTCGCAAGGCATAAAAGATGATTTTTACTTCGGGTAGAAGCATGAAATGTCCAAGAAGGGATGAAAGCCCGTAGTGGTTATCCTATCCTTAATGAGATTAGGGAGTTTTTTCTACCACTATCTTACAAGGTTAGGGGAGCCCTTACAATGCATATTCAAAGGGAGGGGCTGCAAATTCACAAAGAAAAAGCAAAAACCTAAGGAACCGTTCGGTTCATGAAGGAGTTGCATGGAAAACCTAAAGCCTGGGGCTACCATGCATGAGCATGGGGCTACCATGCATGAGCATGGTGTGTGTACGAGATACGATGAATTAATGTGCTAAAGGAGATAAAATTCGAGCAAACCTCTTCCACGAAATAGAGGGCATTAACATGAGTGCCTTGCTATGGGGTGAGCACCGAACAATCCTTGGCTCGATTCTTTGGTTGGAATCAGCTGGTCTTGCTGATTTGAGGACCTCCCTCATGCCCCTTGCGAGTTCTCATGCATTCGCCCATGATTGTGTGAAATTGAGAGAGATGGAGAAGGGATCTGTGGTACTTATAGATTAGGGGTATGATAAGGGTTAGAAAAAATGATCTAGAACTCATAGAGAGAAAAAATCTGAGAAAGATTGGAGTGGAATTGAATTAGAAGTGTTTTGAAAAAATGGCAAATCCTAAAACTGTACCCTCAAGTTTACATCCAGTACAACTTTAGTAACCAACTTTAAAGGCACACAAAAGAAGTATCCAACTTTAAAAAAGCGTACCAAGTCAATACATCAATTGACGGAGAACAGATGCCGTAGAATTGTCATTATTAAAAAAGACATCATGTGGCCACGTGGCCGTCCTTCTTTCCGGTCTTATTTATTTTTTTTCTCTCTCTCCCTATTCTCTCTCTTCTTTAATTCACACACATAACCCATACACACAGTCATGAACACAAAGCGCGTGGCAGGAGGCCCTATGCCAGCGCTGCTCTGAGATTGTCATCCTCCTCGTGCAGTGCCATTACCCCGCCGCCTGGTCCAAGGGCACCGCTGCCTCCCTCGCCTCACCCCTGCACTTCGGCAAGGACTTCTACACGGATGATCTCCTTCCACTTCGAGCTTGATTATGCCATTCGTTGGGAAAATCACTCCCTCCGACACCTAAAAAATCTGGAAGCTCAATTTCTGATCACGTAAGATCACCGTCGTTGACAGATCGAGGAGATTGCACCACCTGAGCACCACTGGTGACGGGGGCAAAACATGAATCACGTAATTAAAAAATGGAAATTGATCTCATTTCCTCAACAGACGCCTAAATGTTCCCCTACCATCAACTATGGAGTGGAGAGATGGGTTTATGTGTACGGATAGATGGAGAGATGGGTTATGATGCAGTGTTGGTAGTGGTTTTGAGCAAGGTCCTAGTGTTGAGTAGATGGGAAGTTACAGTGATGATAGTGGTCAGTTTGCACGTGGTGGGGGTGGCGGTGGCGGGTCTATCAGTTTTGTGGTGATACACTTATTGTCGTGTTCTACACTTCCTTTTGGCAGTGGTAGCTTCAAAATTCTAATGGTGGTTTGGTTGATGATGACTTTGGGACGGTATACGGTGGAGGTTGTGGTTAGTGTTTGTGGGTGTGGGTTTGAAGTGGTAAATGGTGGAGGTTGTGGTGGGTTTGAAGGTGCAAATGGTGTTTGAGTATGTGTGTGTAACTGTGTTTGTCTGCGAATTAAAGAAGGAGAGAGAGAGAGAGAAAGAGAGAGAGAGAGAGAGGAAAAATAAAGAGAGAAAAAGGAAGAGTATGACTGTCTTTTTTAATAATGACAATCCTATCATTCTGACTTTTTAACGACATCCATCCTTTGTCAGCTGAGGTACTGATTTGGTACACTTTTTCAAAGTTAGGTACTTCTTCAGCGCACCTTTAAAGTTGGATACTAAAGCTGTACTGGATGTAAACTTGAGGGTATAGTTTTGAAATTTGCCCTTGAAAAAAGCCTAAATTCACACACAAAATTAGGGGGCCAAACCGCCCGATTTTGTCATTTAAGTAAGTCAAAGTCTTAGACTAACCGGTCAGTTTTTTATCCTTCAAAATTCAAAAATCCTAAAGTTTCTGACTAGCCACCCGGTTCTCTTGCCGAGTTTTCAAAAATTTCAAAAACCTGCTAACTAACAGGCTAGTTTTCAACTTAAAATTTTGAATTTTCAAATATCTCAGCAGTTCTAACCAACCAGCAAGCTTCGACTTTTTCCCCACAAAAAAAAAACAAAAATAAAAATTTATGTGCTTGTATGCTTCATCATCAATATAAATTTATGTATCCTTGCCTGGGCATTATCGCCTGATATCTATTTGTTCCCTGAAGGCGTTATTATCCAGCATTTGTGTCTTTATGACATTTGCGGCTCTGGCTACCAGTCAAACTGTCACTTTGTCCATCAACCCTTTCAACTTGTCTTGAGGGCTCCGACAATAGCCAAAGTTATTTCCCTGTACGTCGACTCTTTCGGCTTGTCTTGAGGGCTTCGGCAACGGGCAGTTCTAGTTCTAATTTTGGTTCCAGATCCAGTCTTTAGAATCCCTAGACGACTGATTGTTGTTACCATTGGCTCCGGGTTCTATGGGTATATTATGTAGGCCACCAACCGCTTGGTGTCGCGTTGTTGGCTCTGTTTCTTCGATACCCTTCCAACTTGTCTTGAAGGCTCCAGCAACTGCCAAAGTTATTTTTCTGTCTGTTGATCCTTTCCACTATTCTTGAGGGCTCTGGCGAAGGGAAATTCTAGTTCCAGTTCTAGATCCAGATCCAGTATTCAGTGTGTCTAGACGACTAATTGTCGTTACCACTAGCTCCGGCTTCTAGACATGCTATTATCATTTGCCTAAGTGACCAATCGTCGTTACTATTGGCTCTGACTCTTAGGCAGTGAGTTTTTCATCGTTAGTTCCAGTTCTAACTCCAAATTCTGAGTTCGACAGCCAATTATTATTATCGTTGGCTCTGGCTTCAAACGATATTCGTATTTTAGCAAACGACATTGGTTTGATTCTTCTTAGGAGGATAACAGGCAGCCTGTGAGGATCCGACCTCATATATGTGTGAGTATTTGGGTCACGTGGTCTTTTTCCATGTTTTCACTGCAAAAATACGTTGTCCTTCTTTTTCGATGTTGTTCTTCCGCAAGCGCGTTCCATCCCCGAGCGCTCTATAGACACCCCCTTTATGCAGGCATTTTAGTTAATAAAATAATGGACTTTATTAATAATTAGAAAGCGTTATCGAGTTTGGGCTTAGTAATGTGTTTTAAATAAATGATTAAGTCTAGTTTATTTAATTAATGTGGTCTAGTCTAGTTTAATTTTTTAGTCCAGTTCAGTTCAGTTCAGTCCAGTCCAGTCCACTGTATTAATCCAAGTCCATGTAGATTAGGTCTTGTCCATGGTCTAGATTATCTTAAATCGTGTAATTTGTCTAGATAATTTTAGGGAATAATCCATGATTTATCCTTGATGCAAAGATCAAATGAATCCTTTTTATGGTTAAGAAATTATTTATCTTGAATCTGCTACATCCCATTTGTGATTTTGTAGATAATTATCAAAATTAGGTTAGATAATGCCCCAAAAGTCCAGAAAAAGTATTTTTAATGAATGGGGTGAACTGACAGGTTTCGATTAACCGATCGGTTAGTTAACTTTTGTCAATCTGCGATTTTATCACTTACTCTGATTTATCTCCAGCCATATAAATTGTTATTGTCAATCTTATCAGATTCTATGACTCTAAGCATTATAAAGAGGGCCCTTGGCCTTCATTTTTAAGGGTCAGATATTCTCTTTAGAGTTTGCATGCCATTTCCTTGTGAAGTGACGTCCAACCTCTCTCCAGAATCTTAGCCATCCAATAGTCTAAAAAACATCGCTTTGTTACTTGCAACGTGGATCTTACGGCGAGCATTCCTAAGTAATCAAGGCAAGCTGTATTGCGGGTTAATTTTTATTAAGCTTTCATAAGGTAGAAATTATATAGATTGTTATCCCTTTCCCGTAGTTGCATTTCATTTCAAAACAATGAAAAAGTTATTTTGACTTTCTTTGTGTCAGTCTCGGTCTCGAATTGTAGACTACCTCCTGTGGGACCAACGTTGAACAACAGGGGTTTGATTATGATTAGTCCGATCGGATATGTAGGTCATTCAACCCCAGTTGTCGAGTTCAAGCCAAAAAAACATAAAAATTAGCTTAGGATTCGTTTTACATCCGTTAATCACCAGAAAATGAAGTAAAGACCGAAAGGTTTCGGCTGATACCTAACACCTTCCCTTGCTTAACTTAGTTCCCAAACCCCTCTCATGTTGTCGATAGATCAGTCGTCCTTCTTGGACACCTTTGAGTCAATTTTTGATTTTTTCCTTTTTTTTCTTACTAAATAAGATGGCAACTCCTGTAAATTCTTTTCTTATTTTTTTTCTAGAATTTTTTCGAAGCGGTGCGCCGCACCATTAAAAGTCAACTACGTAAATTAATGAATTCCTTAGTTTACGTAGTTGACTCTTATATGTACTACGTATTGTATTGCTCCCATCAAACAATACGCTATAAGTCTACTAGGCAATGGAAGGTCGGTTCATTTAACCGGTAACTAATCCAATCTCTTGAAGAGTCAAATCCTAAATCAAAAGTTTGGGTATTAACTAATAAATTCTTCCTGAGTTCCTGGGATTCAGAATCAGACCAAATAGATAGGGCAAATATCACGGATAGGACATTGTCTTTAATTAGCTCATATGGAGTGCCTATCTTTCGTGAAGGAATTGCAGTAAGGAAATTTTAATTTTCTTAGGTATCGGTAATTTCCAAAGGCGACACCATAGACAGGGAAGACCACTATAATTTGAGCTTTGAAGCCTCCCTAAATAACCTATCAGGAGCTTGTAAGTATCAGAGACACAAAAGGTTCCATTTTTTGTGAAAAAGTCCTAAAGGCACTATCTACTACTTAGTAGATGTATCTTGACACTAAAAGTTGAGTGGCTAGCTTAATTATGGAATCCAGAATGGATACTTTGCATATTTTACATCTATTTTTTTGGGAAATTAACTTTGAAACTCGCCAGTGACTGTTCCCGATCATTATACTGCTTTAAATGTAATTGAGGAACACTAAGTAACCACCAATTCTTCCAAACTGAAATAGACCGGCCATCCGCAATTTGCCACTGAAGCCCTTGCTCAAGCACTCTTTGCCCTACCAATATGCTTTTCCAAACCCAAGAGCTATTATTATTATTTTTCAGCTAAAGTAAGGCATTTTGCTTGTAAAATCTTCCTTTAAGTACTTGAGCTATTACTCTTTGCCTGCTCTACTTTTTGTTTAGGTCAAATTTCACTTTTCAAATTCTAGTGTTTATAGCGTCATATAAAACCACAAAAGAGGCAAGTGAATTCTGATCGTGAATTTCTCTATTTTTAGTTACCTATTCTCCAAACACCCCCCCCCCCCCCCCCCCCGTCTGTACCAAATAAAATGATCAAAAGTTGGTCGGCAACGTCTCTAATCAGGATACATTATCTACAAATTTGATAAACATGTACCTCATGCGAGGATCTGATTCACATTTGCAAAGTCGTTTGGGGTTTTTATAGGGATTAATCCTACGGTCTAGATCAACAAATAATTTTATTGTCTATGTCACCAAGTACAGAAAAATAGGGGGTTGGGGGTGGGGTACTTTAAGATATTACAGGTGAAACTACTATAACTTTACAGTCCGTGCAAACAAACAATTTCTTCTCCAACTTCTTGGGTTGACGAGATGCAATTAGCATTAGTGCTTTGCACAATTCACTAGTTTCTCAAATTTTGAAAGTAGTAGAGCTACGTCCTTCCTTTATTGCAGCTGATACGAGAACTCTTAGACCAAGAGCTCCAACCCGACTAGCCACTTGTATTGCAAAGAGATCACCAGCAGCGGCTAGAAGAGCTTATATTTCAACAAAAGCATATGCCATTAACACCAACTATGGAGAGATAGGTAATTATGTTGAACATGGGGAAATCAATAATAGCTAGACCAAGCAAACCCACGAGAAGAATAAGTAGTAATAATACTCGTATAGAGTGTTAGCTTTAATGTCGAGTACAAAATTCAAGGTATTTAATAGAAGCCCCCCCCCCCCCCCCCCCCCACCCCAAAACACACACACACACACACACTCTTCTGACTACTTTTTTACATTTAGACCATGTTTTTACTTATCATATTTTTAGGATTCAGAGAGCAAAAACAAAAGCATTTTGTATTTAGAACCAATATTGCAAAGATATTGTCATCCAGTGGTTTACATTATTGTAGCATATTAGTGATAACGTTCACGTGAAGTTCTTGATTGCTCTGGATATAATGATTTATTGGTTAATTAACATCATTCAATGAGGCAAGCGAATATAAATTTTCTATTTTCAGTTATACGTTATCCTCTCTCTCCCCAAATAAAATGATCATTAGTTGGTCGACCACAACTCTCATCCTGATACGTTTTATACAGATTTGATAAACGGGTAGATTGTGCGAGGATCCGATTAACATTTCCAGGATAGTTGCAGGTCTTTACCAGGATTACTCCTTTGCCTGTAGCACCAAATGATTCTACAGTCTATATCACCAAGTGCAGAAAAATATGGGGGTACTTTAAGGCATTATAGGTGAAACTACTGTAATGTTAGAGACTGTACAAACAAACAATTTCTTTGCCAACATCTTGGGTTCAGCAAGATGCAATTAGCATTTGGGCTTTTCAAACATTTGCTCATGTCTCAAAATTTCAATAGAAAAAGTGGGGGCTACGTTCTTCCCTTGAATAATCACAGCTGATAAGCAAGCTCATAGAACGACAGCTATGACCAGACAATCTGTGCATATTGCAAAGAGATCAGTATGCCATTATACCAGCTATATGGATAGGGGTAATTACATTTAGTATGGACCTAATAAAATATAGCTAGACCAAGCAAACCAACGCAAAGAAGAAGAGGAAGTATTAATAATACTCGTATAAGCGTTAGCTCAATGTCGAGTAGTTCCAAGTATTCAATTAAATGTACTCCCCCCTACCCTCCTCAAACATTGTATCTTTTCTTTTAACAATGCTTTAATTATCAGATTATTAGGACTTCATAGAATATAAACAAATCATTTTGTATTTGCAACCAATATAGCAAACATATTGTCATCCAGTTGTTCACATTATAGTGGTAAGTGTTAAATACAAAATTGTATGCTGTAGTATATATGTTTTTGCAATTTATTCTTTGTGATTGCAACTTTTATTATAATGTCCCATGCAACTAACAAAATGGTTGCAAACCACTCCACAACGTAACGCGGGTCCAAATTTGGCCATATGGGCATATTAGTCCATTCTCTTACCCTCCAACATACATCTCTTTGTATTATACTATCAACATTACAGATCCATACGGTTTTAGTGTCTTCACTTTCTTTTCTTTTTCTTCTTCTTGTACCACCCGTTAACACCTACCATTCAATCACCACCGACACCGGCCACACAGTAACCACTACCACCACCATCCAATCACCACCGAGACCAACCCCGCTGCCGTTACCACCAATCGTCGTCAACACCTCCTTTTCCACCCCACACCACCACTGCAATTTTTGTAACACCCTGGATTTTTAACTTTTATCAAAAATTCATATTTTGACTTTAATCTAATTAGTTCTGGGGTCTTTTCGTAATATCAAGAAGTTTTGGGTGAAATAGGAAAAAATAACTATAGTTTGGGGGGTTTTTCAAGTAAATTTTTTTAGGATATATATGCATTAGGGCTTATGGGATCAGCTGTCCCATATGTCTTCTTCCCTTTTGTTTGTTACACACATATATATATATATATATGGAGCGTGCGCGCTAGAGGGAAAAAGAAATGAGAGACTAAATTCTGTCGATTGTGTGTTAAACTTCATGTTTTTATTTTTCCTCACATTCATTTCCTTATCGTGGTGCTTGGTCTGTGCAAATGGGGTTATGGGTGACATGGTTCTGTTGTAAGGGTGCTTTATGGGTGACAGTGGGAACTGCCGAAGAAAAAAATGTCGATAGACAGTTATGGGTAGGCTGTATGTGGGTGTATAAGGTGTGTTTTTTTGTTTGTTACAAAGGGGGTTTTTTGTATGTGAACTCTGTGTGTGAGAGAGAGAGAGAGAGAGGTTGCCACAGTCTCTGTGTGTTTATGTGTGTATGTGCGCGCACGCGCATGTAGTGGGCAGGGGGAAGGTTGCCATGGATGTGTCTATCGTGCATGGGTGGTGTGCCATAAAAGGTTTTGATGGGTGCGGTTATGGAGGAGAAGCTATGGGTGGTTGATGTGTGGGCATGCGCGCGTGCACGTGTGTGTTTTGATAGTGGAGTTTGTGTGACTTGTGATGTGCTGTGCGCATGAAAGGGGTGAAGGGGCTGCTATTTTTGTGTGTGCATGCGAGAGAGAGAGAGAGAGAGAGAGAGAGAGAGCTAGAGTAAATATGTGGGTGTATTAGGTGATAATGTGTAGATTGTGTGTGAAATTTTTTTGGTGAGGGGGGATTTTCTTGAGTATGGGTGCGTGGGTGCTCGACAGTAAGAGGAAGAGGAAGAGGAAGGTGTGTGCGTGTTAAAGTTAAGTGTTATGTGAGTAAAGGGAGCTAGGGTTTTAGGCAGTCATCTACAACACGGGAAAATTTCAGTTTCTTCCAAGGTTGCGAAGGGGGTTAGTTGATACTGTCAGTGGAAAACTTTATGGTGAATTTAAAAATAGCAAGCCAATACAGTTTTGCATAAAATTTTTATGAGGATCTTCAAATGGTGAGATACTTTAATGTCTAAAGATTCGGGGCATTTCAAAGCTGATAGCTATTTTTAGCGAAATTGGCTTCCGAGCGCTTAGTTACTTGTTGGTTAGGAATTTTCGACCAAAAAATTCCCCATGGACTTTTTGGTCTGAAAAAGGCATCTAGTTGCTTAAAAATATGTTTTGAGTTTTTCCTGGGCGTGTATTGGTACATTAGTCATCAGGGGGTATTTTAATAATTTTACATAAGTTTGGAAGGTGTTTTGGTAATTTTCCTTACTTGGGGATAAATTTAATGGACATGCGTAATTGAGCGGTGAGAATTGAGAATTGATGTCCTTGCAATTTATCATTTTTGGTTCCGATAGACGAGGGTTAGGACTGTCGCTCGAGCAAGAGTTAGACCTGGTTAGCGATTCAAGTAAGTACTCCTGCCATATCCCCGCTTATACCCTATTTTCAATGCTAAGTATATTATTTACTTGATTCGTTCCAGTTAGGCATTTTAAAGCCCTTTTGAAATACTACTGCTTTCATTTTAATTGTTTGATGAGAAAACAAAAGTTGCTATGGATGTTTTGCGACTAGTTGTTATGTACGTTATTTTTTAAGAATGAGATGAAATATTTTTCATGGTTGTTGCGCCCCACATCTAACGAGGAAAGTTATATTTCGGGTGTAACAGGCCTGAACGTTGACGCACAGTGCTGTTACTACTAGTCACCCTTGCGTCCACAATAATGATTATTCTAAGGTGGGATTCCAGGTCCAAGTCAGTGAGACCAAATGCTGATCGCAACATACCTTGTAAAGAATTATCTGATCGAACAGTTACTTGATGATTTATGTGCTATTGTTTTCCATCTCTTAAAAACGATTTCTTTTAGGCATTGTTATGTTCTCATAAAGTACATGCGTAGTATTTCTTATGAATTGACTTACTAGTTTTTAGGTTGAAAACTCATGGCATGTGATGAAAATCCAAAACTATGTTGGGATATGGCAAGTGTGCTTACTGGGTCCTAACTCACTCTTTGATAATTTTCAGGCGATTATCTAGTTGGACCCAGCACTAATGAGAGTCACGAGGATGTCATTGTGAGAGACGATTGTTTGAGGCTTGAAGTCCCCTTAGAACATCTAATGAATTTTGTTGAGATTGTAGCACTTATCTTATGTTTTGGGAATTATTCGGAGCATAGATCTCCACAGAATTTCAGGTTTACTTGTTAATTAAATAATTTAGAGATGAAATTAGAGACATATTTTGAATAATCTATAAGTCCTTATTAATGGTTTAGACCTAGTAAATTGGTTATAGATTCTGTGTATAGATTATAGTAAGGCCTAGTAGAGTCCTTGGTGAAAATCTAATGGGCCTACGGCAGGTCACGGACTTGGTTCATGGGCACACTCGTAGGTTCAGGATGTGACAGAAATGGTATCAGAGCTTATGTATTAAGATTTTGTAGACTCGTACCTAGGCTAATAAGAGTGAAGTAGGATGGGAAGGAAAAGGCCTTGACTAAGTAATTTTAGGGATTTGTCGATATGTTTTCTTATTATGAGTTAGCAAACGGTTAAGCGATTGGTTATTAAGCTAAAGTAGTACGTTTTGGTGGTACTTAGAACTTAGCTATAAGATTCTATAGACTCGTAAGCCTAAGGTAATTTGTGATTGAGATTAAAGAGTTATGTTATGAATGACAACTTAATTGATGTTTTAGCATAAGGTTGAGATTTGGGTCGAGTATGCAATATTAGACACTGGTTATAGAAATTAGTTATTCATTTTGGCTATGTCAAAGCGGTATGCTTCAAGGGTTATTCGATGGTATTGGTGTTTGTGTTAGACTAGAATAGATGGAAAAAATATTTAGTCTAAGTGATTTCATGGTTTTGATTCGTGAACTTCATGAACCCCCATCGTTGAAAATTAGTTAGGTCTTATGCATAGAGTTTGAGATCACGATAGTGAATGGAATAAGGATAGAAGATTGAGCTTGATGATGTTTTGAGTACCCACATGTTTGAAGTATTAACACATTGGCGGCATAGAGTGTATGACTATAGAATTTGATATTGGCAATTGGAGCAAGTGTTAGTGCATTTGTAATACTAATAGAGGTTTCAGAGTTATGTGCTTGTTGATTATCTTCAGTGAGATATATTGCGTCTTTAATCTGATGACCCTTCTTTTTGGTTTTAGTTGTAAGATGTCTACCCAAGAAGCCCTACTGAACCTACTATGAAAAAGGAAAATTTCTTGTTATCCCAGAAAATGTCATCGACCAAGCAGCCCCAAAGGTCTGACCCTGAGGATGTTGACGAATCCATACTCTAGGGCCATACAGGTGCCTGCTAATAGAGAAGGCGATAGGCGTGGTAGAATTAGAGGAGCAACAAAAAAAAGACTTTAGGAAGAATATTCCTTTTCGTGGAAAAGGGACTGCACAAAGCTTGGAATGACAATGGAAGAAATTCCAAAGGAATTCAGCACCTCGAACGAGTGGAAAAACTAGTTAGCTGCCATGCCTCAGATGTAACCACTTCCATCCTGGTCGACGTTATAGGTGGGGAACGAGGGAGTGTTTAGCATGTGGACAAGAAAGTCATTTTGTTAGGGATTGTGTAATACCCCAAACCCTGAGACTGGTGTTATGGTAAAAATTCTAACCGATCATTCATAAGACCTTTAGCTACGAAATGGTGAGCATTATAAGTTATGATCTTTAACAACAATTTTTAGGAACCATAAGTTGTAATTTAACGATAGCAATTATAACTAATATTGATTGAGGCCTTTGGCCACGATTAGCGTCTACGATATTTTTGGAAATCTTTAACGACAATTTTGAAGCTTGGTACAATAGGCAATTAATAAAAGTTAAAAGATGGTTACTTAGAAATTTAAATTTTATTGGGGTTATTAAATACGTAACGATATAATGGTTGATTTTGTCAACCTTTATTTCGGAAAGTTGATTTGAGAGAGGGATCAGAGTAGGGGAATTAGCCTACAAAATAGAGAAAGAGGGGATTAACACTCCATTTCGGTTACGGAAAGAGAAAAGAGGAAAAGAGAAAGGGACGGCAAATTGAAATTTCTGATGAGGTGGTTCAATTTTTCGGTAAGATTTTCTACTCTTATTTCTCAAATATATTCATTGTTTATGGAGTAAGGGCTAGTACTTTTGGTGCAGTGTGTGAGTATAAATCTGTGACTGTGAGGAATGAAATTTTGCAATTAAAAAACAGAGAAAGCAATGTTGAAACTCTATTAACGAATGGTGACACAATACCTTTGGTTTAGAGGACTTTTCAGTTGGCCATTCTTTCCTGTATATGTGTAAATACAAGGGGAGAAACAGAGCACTCTAGTGAGTGCGTGAGGAATATGTGTTTATGAGAATTTATATGTGTAATTGGACTGCTGAGAATGTGGGTTCCGGTGTAGCCATGGTGTGAAGGAGAGGCTGCTTCAATCATGGTGCAACAGATGGGTATGGTGTGTTTTGGGTGCGGAATTGTGGTTTATGTTGTGCTTGAAGTGAGGGCAGCCATGGTGGTTGCCATAGTGTGCGTATATTAGAAGTGTCAAATGGGTCGGGCTTGGGCCGGCCCGGCCTAAGCCCATCTGGCCTTCAGCAAAACAGGCAGGGGCCGAGCCAGGGGGCTGCCAAATGGGCCGGGCCGGGCCAGAATCTGGGGATATCTGGGCCCAGTCCAAGCCCAGTCCCTAAGCCCAACATTAAGGGTCGAGCTTGGGCCGGGCCCATTTTTTTTTTGGTGCATTTTCTTGTTATTCAAGGTAAAGGCTTTAATTACGATAATTTGTTGTTATTGTTTAAGCAAATTGTACTTTAGGCATGTCCAATATTCACAATTTAACGAACCTAATCTTGATCCTTTTATTTCATTATAAATCATATACATTGAAGATAAATGTGTTTATAGGCCCTCCTCCTTTTATCCGGGCTTGGGACCGGCTGCTTGTAAACAAACAGGCGAAGTTACCTATTTTTTTATATATACGAAAAAATATCTATCTTGCTTGTAAAAACATTTTATATTATATATATATATATATATATATATATATATATATGAAAAAAACTATATTTTGTGAGAAATTTTATTCTTAAAACTTAAGAGAAGGAAAATAAAAAGAAATTACCTAATCATCCAGAAGTACTTCAATATCCGAGTCACTGCTCTTCCTATCATCAATCGGTTTATCTTGCTCGCGGTATTTCGCATCAAGATAATCCTTCCAACATACACATAGCTCGAGCGACTCGGGGTTAAGACGACTCCTCCTGTCATCCAAAACCCTCCCGCTCGCTGAAAATGCCGACTCTGAAGCAACCGTGGAGGCTTGCACTGGCAGTACATCCCGTGCAATTTGGGATAAAGTTTTATACATGTTTTGATTTTGTTTCCAAAAATTTAACAAATTAAAATTAACCTGTTCTTGCATTGATAAATCAGAATAATGATCAGTATTTGAATATACACCAATCTCATTAAAAGAGGAAAAAGTAGACGAACCTGCCGAATTAGAAGTACCTTCACCTGGTAGTTGTCTTGCTACTAGATGTTCAAAGCCCTTAAGGTATGGCGCATAATACCTCTCAGCAGTCGATGATGAAGCTCGCCCGCGCACGTCAGCAGAATTACGATAGAGGTTGAACAGTTCCTCAAATGTCTTGCTCACTTTCGCTGTGAGTGCGGTTGTGTCCTCTACTGGGTAGCACATTAATTTCGATATCTCTTGTATCGAGACGTTCACGCCATGCAACTTTAACCTAGGATCTAAACAAGTAGCCACAGCAAAAATAACAGGCAGTTCACTCCAATATTTATTAAACTTTTTATCCATCACTTTTACTATTTCCTAAAAGGGTCCTATATAACATTGTAGCCATCTTGAGAATTTCTATTACAGCGAGAGGAGAGGTGGGATAGTACGTACCAGACAATAAATTGGTAGACGTGTAAAATACCTCCAAAAATTCAGCTAGGTATGTGGCCATCTGCCATTCCTCTTGAGTTGGCAAGCCGGCTGGGAACAAGGTTAGTAGAAAATGCGTATAGACTTCTCTGTATGCCAGAATGTGTAAAAGCATATGGTATGTAGAGTTCCACCTGTGGACCACATCTGTAACTGCTCTCCTGCGAGGCATATTATATTCAACACACAACGTTTTAAATTGTTGTGTTCTCGGACTCGAACTATTAACATACGCTGTCATACCCCTCATTTTGACAAGAATATCTCCTGCAGCAGCTAAACCATCTTGAACAATTAAATTAATTATATGACAAACACAACGAACATGAAATAATTTACCAGAAAGTACAGGTTTGAGGCTCTCCTGTAAAGCATCAACAGCAGCTGTATTGTTAGAAGCATTATCAAAACTAATACTCATAATCTTATCCTTTAATTTAAATGTGGTACATGCTTTTAATATAATACAAGTTCATTCCATCATGCGGAAAAGGAAAGAGCTCGAAAGCGATGATTCTCTTGTGCATAATCCAATCTGCATCAATCCAATGGGCCGTCACACAAGTATAACTAACAAAAGTAAACGGAGATTGCCAAATATCAGAAGTAAGACTAACTTTACCGTCAAATTTATCGAAATAATCGATCAGGCGTGCTTTAGCAGCATTATACTGTCGGAGTGCATCGGATCTAGTTGTGTTTCTATGAACCTTTTTGTACAAAGGTTGAACGTATGTGTTCATATATCTAGAGTGCTTAGCATTATCGGCAAAAGAAAAGGCTTGTTCATCGTGAATAACAAATTCAGCGAGACCGTCTCTTTGCTCTCGCTGATTATAAACAAATAACTTACCGTCAAAAGATAACTGCGTTTGGGTAGGTTCGACGTGGCCTTGTCGAGGTGCACACTGAGGGTAATGCCTGTTAAGATGTCCATTACCACTACCAGACGAAAATAATTTAGCACAGTACTTACATCGAGCTTTTCGGATGCCGTCCACCATAACTTCATCAAAATGATTCCAACACTCGGCTTTCTTTTTTTTCCCTTTTGGACTTCTGGCTCATTACCGGAGGCATTGCTCGGCCCTTCTTCATCATGACCAGGCATAGGGTTAAGATTATGCCACGGAGTAGTAGCTTCGCCAACCGAGCTGCGTCCTTGACTATAATGCGGGGGGTCTTGATCAGGCGTGTATTCAAAATCTGGAATGTTTTGATTGAACTCCCAATTGGCTTGGGTATCTATCATACAGCCTGTACTCATTCGTCCAGGAACGAATGGTTGTGGTGGTGCTTGGATTGGTGTTTGTGATGGCCGTGGTGCTGGCGCTTGTGCTGGTGGTGGTGCTTGTGATGATGATGATGTTTTTCGTGTGATGATCCACGCTTCAGTTTCTTCAGTAATCCAGCCATATTTGACGCTAAACTTTTTTACTAGATTGAAAAATAAAATTAGTAAGAGTAACTAAATACACAAGTATAAGAGCAGTAATTAGTAATTAGAAATAACAATTAAAAGAATTAAAGAGTAACAAATGAATCACTGAGGGTAATTCAAAATTGGAGAGAGTTAGTAATTAAAAAAAATTAGTAATAGTAATTGATAAATATAAAAATTCACTAATTACTAATTACTAGACAAAAGAATTAGAGAGTAACAAATTAATAAGAGGAGTGGTTAGTAATTAAAATTTAGCAAAAGTAGTAATTAGTAAACAAGAGTAATAATATTGCAAGAGTACTAATTAGTAAATAAGAGTAGTAATTAGCAAGAGTAGTAATTAGCAAGAGTAGCAAAGCTTGTAGAAATGTAGAATGTTTATATAAGAGAGAGTAAGAAGATTGGTGTGAAAAATTAGAGAGAAATGGTGTGAATTTATAGATTTTTAAAACTTCACAAAAGACCAAAATACCCCTAAAAACTATCCGTTTATAGTTGTTGGGGAGGGTAAGAGTGTAAAAACCTTAAAAGAGTTGAAAAAATTAACTTAGACCAAAATACCCCCCAAACTAGCCGTTATTTTGCTGTTGGGGGGGTAAAAGTGGAATTTAGGGGAAAAAAAAGAAAATAAATCCGTTGGGAGGAAAGGCGGGGGGGGAAATTGAATTTGAAAAGTAAAGAAAAGGGCTAGATTCGGGCCAGAACAAACTTGGGCCGGGCCATTTCCAGGCCACGGTTCGAGCCGGGCCAAACTCGGGCTTTTTCGGGCCGGGCCTGACCCAGGCTTTTTTCTCAAAAATTCAGGCCTGGTCCAGGCCCAGGCCCTAAAAGGCCGGGCCTCTACTATTCATTAAGGGGCCGGACCAGAAAGGGGCTGAGTTGGGCCAGCCCACGGGTCGCCTGCCCATTTGACAACTCTAGCGTATATGTGTGGGCCAGAGGAAAAAAAAAGGGCTATAGTTGTAAGGGCAGCCATGGCCGCCGTGTTTACGGGAGAAGGGTGTGCGCTTGTGTTTAATAGAGTGAGTGGGTGGGTGTATAGTAGTGTTACGGGGCAACATAGTGAATGTATTATGGTGGGTTTAAGAGGTAAAAAAGGGAAGGGGTTGCTGAAATTGTGGACTACCGTAAGGCAGTAGGGCACATGGTGTTGGGGTGTTTTTGTGCATGTAGAGGTGGAAATGAAAGGGGGAAAACAGCAGCAGGGGAAAATAGGGGGAAAACCTGCTGGGAATAATGAGAGTGTTGTCTGTATGTTTTTGGGCTGTTTAGGTTGGTGTGGAAGGGGAAAAGGGGAAGGGAATGAGGCTGCAAAAGTAGTTGTGAATGTGTGTATGTTACAGGGTATGGTGTGTGCAAAATGTGCACTGTAGGGTGTGTGTGTGAACAGTAGTGTAACACATTTGTAAAGCAATAGTATTTGTGTGTGTGTGTGTGTGTGTGTAATTAGGTGAAAAATTAGTGTTTTGAGGTTGCTATGGAGCATAGGAACACCTGATGTGAGTGTGAGATGTCCAAAGAACTGAAATTGGTGTGAGTGGTGTGTCTTTGTGAGTGCAAGGGACTCTGTTTGTGAATGAAGTGGCTGTGTGTGGAGTGCAGCCAATGTGTATGTATATGTCGGTGTAGTTGTCTAATGAGTGAGTGATGTGAGTAAAGGAGTGTTTATGTGAGGTGTAGTAGTCGTGAAGAGTACGTGTGAGTGTGTGTAGTGTTGAAGATCTTGTGAGTGAAATGTGGAGTGTAATTTTGGAAATACTGTAGCATAAAGCCACTGGTGTAGGGCGTGAGGTGAAGAAGTGTATGTGTTTAATCCTTAAATTGGTGAATAGTGACTGTAAGTGTCACTAAAAGCCATTCAATTCCCAACAGCCTAAACCTCGAATTTTTTGAGCTATTTATGAGCTGATTTAGGCAAAATGAAAAACGAAAACTCCCCTCATTTTTACGAAACCTACGTCGTGGAATTTTCTAGGATTTTTTTGGGCATGCGAATGGCCTAAATGATTTTATTTCGAAAATAGGTTTTTGAATTATTTGGGTATAGTAAACAAAGTTATTTTGAGACGCTTGAATATCTAAAATTTCATGACATTCTAATGCCGATTGTTATGTTTTGAAATATGAGTCTTAGCGCTCAATTTAAGAAACGGTTTAGGATTTCAAACAAAAATCCTGAAAAGGCCCTTTTTATCCAAAAAAATCCAACTAGTCGTTTGAAAGGGTGTTTAGAGTTATTTTTGGGTATTTAGTGGTATGTTAGGCGTCGGGAGTATTTGGTAAGTTTGGCACAAGTATGGGAGTATTTTAGTAATTTCACTTACTAGAAAAAATTTAACAATCAGGCATGATTGAGCACCAAGAATTAACTTCCTTATGGTTTGCCGCTTAGGTTTTCGTAGACAATAGTTATGACCAGCTTGTGAACAAGAACCAGAATCGCTTAACTATCCAAGTAAGTACTCGTGCCATATTCCTCCGCAACAACCTGGTTTCCAATATATTTGTATGTTTACATGATTTTTCCAAATGAAAGTTTAAAGTATTTGTTATACTTCTGCTGTTGTGAAAATGGGTTTGATGAGAAAAATGAATTAAAATTGCCATGGTATGTGTTGTGTTATTTTTTAGAACCTTGTGTGAACCGTGGTATTAAGAAGTTAACATAGGTTGTTGTGCCCGATATCCATGGGAGAAAGTGGATTTCAGGTTCCGGTCAACAGGATGAGACTTAGCACACAGTACTGTTGCATCGTGGTTCGGCCCTGTATCCACAATATTGTTTATCCCAGGTGGAGGAGAGATTCAGGGTCCTAGTCAGTGGGTTGACCACTGCACACCGTAAAAAGAGTTAGAATTGCAATTCGAAGTTTAAATACTGTTGTTATGTATTCATTTTGGAATAGTTCCTAGAAGCATGATTTGTTTGATAAAGTACATATAAGTATATGAACTCGTGTGAAATTATTACCCATGTTAAAATGAAGAAACCATGGCATGTTTGTTAAACCCCAAAACCTATTTTAGGAACATGGTTGTGTACTTGTTGGGCTCTAGCTCATTATTTTATTTTTCAGGTGATGGTCTAAGAGAGACAAATTCCTATGAGCCACACGAGGGAGGGGCGCCCGAAGAGAATTATTAAATTAATAAAATATCTATTAACTTAGAATTTTAGTCTTGTGGTAGTTTGTTATGGATGGATTTATGTAAGGAGCTTAGGCCTTTTCAAATTATCTGTAATTGTCCGCGACATGTAATTTAAAATCATTGTGAAATTTCTAAATGAGGCTCTTAGTTACCAAATTAATTGTGCAGAATTAATAGTTGGATTGAATTATGAGTACAGGTTGTAGTAAGGCTCGAATGGGCCTGCGGCCAGTCACGGACCTAGCTCATGGGCTCACCCGTTGGGGTCATGATAGATTGCCCAAAATGAATCACAGAGTCAACCAAAAGAGGATGCAACAAAACCCTGGGCGACAATTAATGCTCTTGCGATGACCCAACAAGACTTGAAAACATCCGAGTCAGTGGTACGAGATCACTCTCTATTTTGTCATCTTTGCCAATGTGTTATTTGATTCCAGTACCATGCATTCATTCGCATGTCCTAACTTCAGTAAAACCATTAGGCAATGCAATTAGAGACCACGTTAGGGAGTGGCTAGAGCATTATTTAAGTATCTCGAGAACCCTTTCCAGTTCGTTACCGTGTACAGACTTATAGACAAATTCTGATTTCAATATCCCAATTCTTTAATGCTATTTGCTGGGGGGGTATTTTTTATGATATTGGTTCTAACAAACGACAATAGCAATATATGTTTTTAGTTTGGTTTTGGTTTAAGTCGCACGTAAGTTGAGAGTATTTGTCTTTATGGCATGTTACATCACTTACATGATTAAGATTTGATTTTGAAACAATGGATTATGTTTTAATAATATATTGATGTTTCAACATAAGATGGATGGTTCGAGTAGTCAGTACTGGATCGCTTGTTACTTGCTTTGGAGTCTAAGAATTGTAAGCCTCAATCAAAGAAAATGAGTGAAGGATAAGACTATGATCAGTGAGTGTTCTTGATAGCTCAATCAAAGAAATAGAGATAGACCTTAAATATTGTGATTGCAAGTCCCAAGTGGTGTGGTGACTTAGAAGCTAAACTTGGCTATGGGATACAATTATGTGTATGATAGCTCAATCAAAGAAATACAGATAGACCTTAAATATTGTGATTGCAAGTCCCAAGTGGTGTGGTGACTTAGAAGCTAAACTTGGATATGGGATACAGGTATGTGTGTAATGATAATTTTGGGTCCTTATAAGGTAATACTTTTCTATGTGATGGACTTGGTAATGGTATAAACTGGTTTGGTTGATGTCAGAGCATTCTGATTCCCTGGTACTTAAAGTTTAAGTAATGATCCATCGGGATTGTTCTAGAAACCCAAATTATAATTTGAAATCATCTAGTGTTGTGACACATTGGAAGCTTGCAGAATTTGCTATTGATGTTTGTGATTCGTGTCTTCAAGATTATGTGAAACATTACGAGGACTATTGCATTGGGTAAGTTACCCCTTGATGGCAGGAAAGTTCTATTTCCAGTCGCGAAAAACCTAACCAGGGTTATGGATGAGTTGATAACTGTAATATCCGAAAATTTTCTTTTTCTATGTGAAATTAGTATTTTTGAATAAGTGAGTTTGTGGTCTTTTGTTAAAAATTAAGAAAATGGTTTTGGATTGTTTTTGAAGATTTTATTCGAATTAAAAGTTTTGAGTCGACTGAAAACTCATTTTCAGTCGAATGAAAATATTTTTTTTCGTGCGTATTAAGCTACTAAAGTTTTCGGCCGACTAAAAAGTTTTCAGCCGACTGAAAAAGTTTTTAGCTGACTAAAAAGTTTTCGGCTGACTAAAAAGTTTTTAGCCGACTACAAAGTTATCGGTCGACTTAAAAGTTTTCGATCAAATTAAGAGTTTCAAGTCGAATGAAAATAGTTTGGTTTCGAATGAAAATGTGTTTTGCTTCGAATAAAAAGATTTTTGTGTGAAGAATAAGCTATTGAAGTTTTCGGTTGACCACAAACTATTTTCGGTCGACCGAAAACTATTTTCGGTCGAATGAAAACTTAAAAATGTTTGTCCCATATAAATAGTCCTTTTATTTCCTCTCTAGCCTTTTTGGGTTCTCTGCTTCTTCTTTTGTTCGCGAGAGAGATAGAGAGAGAGAGAGAGAGAAGAAGGCTTGGAAAGTTAGGGAGTTTTAGAGTGGAGTTAAGGAGTGTGGTTCTCAAAAGCTTGGCTAAGGTAAGGGTTTATTTTCAAAATTCAAATCAGCGATGGACCAATCACTCATGTAAGTCCCTAGTTTTTTTTTGAAATTCGAATTTCTTCGAATTGAGTTAAGTGATTCTTTTTCACCTCTTTGCTTTGAGCTTTACTATGAATAAATTGTTCTCATTGTTATGACTTGTGAAATTTAATTTCTATCAAATTCGTTTGATCTTAGAATTTGCGATGTTGATATCATTCGTTTTAGAGATTGTCATTATTTCATAAACTCTGTATATTGTTTGACATGTCCGATATTTGATTTTGTTGAATTGAAATCTTTATTTTGATAACTCTATGAGCCATTTTACAGTGTATGTGACTTATGTCTGACTTATCCACGTGGATTGAAACGTGGGCTAGCTCAGGGGAGTTGAGCTAGAGATCGCGATCTTACTTTCTAAACCGGTCTCATATGTCAGTATTGACGTATGTGACCACTTTTTAATGGCTCTCTAGTGTCTGTCTTCGTACTGAGTTACAATTTGACATTCAAAATCTAGTTTGATGTCTGTCTGTTTGAACTTTTATGCTTCTGAAATTTCATTTTTCAGACATTTTTGTTTCCGTTGATTGGTCCCTGAGCGACCTTACTGGGCATTTGGCTCATCCCCTTATGGTTTCTCCTTTCAGGTGATCAGTAGGTGGGACTTTGGGATCGAAGGGCTAGCTGAGTGATCAAGAATTAGCTGCCTTTGTTTCAGAGTTAGTACTGATATTTTGAGTGTAATGATTGAGACAGATTGTTATTATTTAGGTTTTATTTTAAAAACTCCGTGTCGGAATACTTGAATTTTATAAAGGCTTGGGGCCGCTGGGTTAAATGTTGATGTATTTTAGGAATATTAGTGAATGCTCTGAATTATCATTTTGGAGTCTTATGATAATTATATGATTTTATCTGATCTCTGTGTATTGGGCATTAACACTCCATAAATAAATTTGGGGCGTTACAATAACTTAATGGCTAGACAGAGATAATGAAAGACTGCGATTGGCAAGTTTAGAATGTACAGGCCTTGGGACTTTAAGAAGGTAATGTGGTCTCTTGAAGTTGGAGACTATAAGAACATAAGTGGTTATCTAATAGGTTTGAAATAAGCGTTACAATTTTACAAGAAAATCCTTATGGTTGGATTTTCATTGGCATGAATTATGGTGCGGAGTTTAGACAGTGTTGGGCCACTTTTTCGGTTGCTATCAGGGTAAAATGTATAAAAATGGAGACAAGGCAAGAAGTTATTTTTTGAAGTATAAGATACATTTAATTTCTGATGAAGGAATTCTTTTAAGGTGAGAAGAATACAACACCCCAAATTATTTTTTTATCGAAAATTCATATTTTGACTTCAATCTGATTAGTTTTGGGGTACCTTTGTAATATAAAAAAGTTTTGGGTGAACTAAAGAAAAATGACTAAAGTTTTTTTTTTTTAGTAAATTTTCTTTTGTAGGTGTATATATATTATGGCTTATGGGATCATCTGTCCAATATGTTTGCTTCCCTTCTATTGGGGGGTGGGGGCTAAAGAAAGAGATACCAAATTCCAACGATTATGCAGTAAGCTTCATCTTTTTATTTTTCTCTCATTGATTTACTTACCGTGTTTGGTCTGCACAAACGAGGCTGTGGGTGACATGGGTCTATCGTGAGCATCTTGTATGTGAGTGTCGTGAGGGTGTTTTGTGGGTTGGAACTGTCGTGAAGAAAATATCTAGGTGGACAGCCATGCGTAGGCTGTATACGGGTGTATAAGATGTGTTTTTTGTGTGTATTACAAAAGGGTTGTTTTGTATGTGAACTATGTGTGTAAGACAGGCTGTCATGATGGTAGTTTGTGTGTATCTGTGTGGGCACACACGTGCATTTATGGGGCAGGGGAGAGGGCTACCATGGTTATGCCTGCCATGCATGGGTGGTGTGCCGTGAGGGGTGTTGATGGGTGCGGGTATGAAGGAGAAGCTGCCGTGAGGCAACGTGCACGCGCGTGTAAGAGCATGGAGAAGAGGGCTACCGTGGGCAGCAAATGTGTGGGTATTTTCATAAAAAGGTGGTCATGTGTGTATGTGTTTTGATGGTGCAATGCATGTGACTTGTGGTGTGCTGTGTGCGTGAAAAAGGTGAAGGGGAAAAGTAGCGGCAGGGGGCTGTTGCTGTGATGTGTGTGTGTGTGTGTTTGTGAAGATGGTGTGTGTGTGTGTTAGAGTTTATATATGTGTGTATATTAGGTGATAATGTGTAGATTATGTGTGATATTACGTGGGTGAAGGGAGAATTTTGTGAGTATGTGGGTGCTCGGCAGTGAGAGGAAGAGGAAGGCGTGTTCATGTTAGGTACCTTGTGAGTTAATCTATACGGGAGTAAATAGTGCATGTAATTGTCGCGAAAGGGGGTTAGGGTTTTAGGCAGTCCATTGTGTGATTTTTTGTAAAATATTTCAGAGCAGAATCTGATAAAGTGTAAAGAAGAAACCCTAATTATTTTTAAGAAATCTATGATGCGTGAAAATTCAGATTCTTCCGAGGTCGCAAAGGGGGTTAGTTGAAACTTTTACATTGAATTTAAAAATACAAAACCAACGCATTTTGCATAGAAATTTTATGAGGATCTTAAAATGGTGAGATGCTTTAATATCTAAAGTTTTGGGGGCTTCCTAGAGATGTCAAAGGGCCGGGCTTGGGCCGGCCCAGCCCAAGCCCATCGGGCCTGCTGTGGGGCCGGGCCGGGGCCGGGCCAGTGGGGCTGCCAACCGGGCCGGGCCTGCCGAAGGCAAACCTAGGCCCAGTCTAGGCCCTGGCCCTAGGCCCAATATCTAGGGCCGGGCCCGGGCCCTTTTTTTTTCTTCTTGTTATTCAATTTTAAATTTCATCTCTAGGCAATATTCACAATTTAACGAACCTAATCTTTATCCTTTTATTTCATTATAAGTAATATACATATATATGTATGTATGTATATACATATTTATTTGTTAGCCATTATATTTTTTATTATATGTTAAACATTTTCATACTCTTCTTGGTGAGCTTTATTAATAAAATCTTAACACATAACAATGCTGTTGGGGGGGGGTAAAAGTGGAATTTTGGAAAAGGGGTGGAAGAAAGGGGGGGAAAAGCAAAAAATTCAAACAAGTGGTGGGGCCAAAACCGGGCCAGACCCGGGCCAGAACCGGGCCGACTTCGGGCCGGGCCGTTTCCGGGCCGGGCCGGGCCGGGCTTTTTCGCAGAAACTGAAGGCCTGGTCCAGGCCCAGCCCCAAGCCCGCTTGTGCTGGGCCGCTACTGTTCATGGATGGGGCCGGGCCAGCCCGGGCCAGAACCGGGCCGGGCCGGGCCAGCCCACGGGCCGCCCGGCCCGTTTGACAACTCTAGGGCTTCCGAGCGCTCAGTTAATTGTCGGTTGAGAATTTTCAAGCAAAAAACCCCTCATGAATGTTTTAGTCCAAAAAATGCATCGAGTTGTTAAAAAGATGTCTTGAGTTATTTTTGAGTGTGTATTGGTACATTAGCCTTCATGGGGTATTTTAGTAATTTTACATAAGTATGGGGGTGTTTTGGTAATTTTCTTACTTTGGGGTGAATTTAGTGGACATGCATAATCGATCGTTGAGAATTCATATCCTTGCGATTTATCATTTTAGGTTCCGATAGACGAGGGTTAGGGTGGACAGTCGAGAAAGAGCTAGACCCGGTTAGCGATTTAGGTAAGTATTCCTGCCATATCCCTGCTTATACCCTATTTTCAATGCTAAGTATGTCATATACGTGATTAGTACCAGTTAAACGTTTTTAAAGCCTTATTGAAATGCTACTGCTTTTGTTTTAATTGTTTGATGATAAAACAAAACAAGTTGCCATGGAATGTTTTGCGACTAGTTGTCATGTACGTTGTTTTTTTAAGAATGAGATTAAATGGTTTTCATGGTTTTTGTTCCCCACGTCTAACGGAGAAATGTTAAATTTCGGGTCCTTGTCAACGGGACTAAACGTTGACGCATAGTACTGTTACTAGTGGTCGCCCCTGCGTCCACGATAATGATTATCTCGATGTGGGATTTCGGGTCCAATTGAGTAGGACCAAACGCTTATCGCATTATACCTTGTAAAAATTTTTCTGATCTTACCATTACTTGATGATTTACGTGCCATTGTTTTCCATCTCTCAGAAAGAGTTTCTCTCAAGCATTAATATGTTTTCATAAAGTAAATGCTTAGTATCTCTTAATTGACTTACTAGTTTTTAAGTCGAAAACCTATGGCATGTGATGAAAATCTAAAACTATTTTGGGATATGACAAGCGTGCTTGCTGGGCCTTAGCTCACTCTTTCATATTTTCAGGCTAGTTTCTAGTTGGACTCGACAGTCATGAGAGTCACGAGGATGTGGTTGCGCGAGACGACTCTTAGAGGCTTGAAGTCCCCTTAGAACATCTAACGAATTTTGTTGACATTGTAGCACTTATCTTATGTTTTTGGGATTGTTTGGAGCATAAATCTCCATAGAATTTCAGCTTTACTTGTTGGGTGAATAGTTTGGGGATGTTATTAGAGACATATTTTGAGGAATCTATAAGTTCTTATTAATGGTTTAGACCTAGTGAATTGGTTATGGATTATGTGTATAGGTTATAGTATGGCCTGACAGAGGCCTAGATGAAAGTCTAATGGGCCTGCCGATCATAGACCTAGCTCATGGGCAATCCTTGGGTTTGGGATGTGACAATTTTCACCCAACACAACTTCCCACCGTCAGCCAGCACCTCTCGACAGCCATTATTGTCCACCATCGAGATCACCGTTGGCCATAATTCTCGATAGTGACATCACACCCACTGCCTGCCACCTAGTGACATCACACCACTTCAGCCATTGTACCCATCACCATGATAAAGCACCGCCACCCACCTACAGCCACCAATATCCCACCTAGGACCACCATGGCCACTAATCCCACACCCACAACCACTGCCTCCAACCAAGTCACCCACCTCTTCCACCAATCGCTGTGATCACAGACCCACAACCTATGTCAGTAGCACACCCATTACCACCAACGACCTCTAATAGCATAACCACGATCACAGCCGTTTTTAACCACCAAGTCTAGCTAACCTTATTGTCGTGTTACCACCCAAACGTCAAAGATGACATTAAGCACTTGCATATTCCCAACAATGAAATCCCAAACAAAAATATGGTGAACCACAGACCCAGAAATCAAATCTATGGTCACTCGAGAGAGATTTTAAACAAATCAAAATAATTTAGAACCGGAAGGAATTTGAATAAGTAAAAACCCAAAGTCAAATCATTGGTCTTCTTCTATGCTAGTGGTGTTTAGTTTTGTTGTGATTGAAGTGGTAATGACGGGTTAGGGGCAGGAGGTGCGTGGTAGGGTTGTGGTGACGGGGTTGTGGTTATGGTATGGTGGTAGGTTGATGATGGGTAGATGATCGGAAGGATGTGTGTTGGATTTTACCTATTTGCCCATAGAAAAGTGGCACGTGCCGCGCACGTTAACGCCTGAGAATGAATGTGCATTACATTCTAGAGTGGCTTGCAATAATTTTGTCAATTACATGGGACATTATAGCAAAAGTTGCAATTACAGAAAGTGACCCGCAAAAATGTATATGTTACGGAACAGTTTAAACTTAACCATTTTGGTGAATTAGTGATAAAGTGCAATTGAACTTCTTAATTGCTCTGGATTCAAGGAGTTCACTAGTTAATTAACATTATTTACTGCTTGACCTATGGGTCATAAATTGAACAATATTAGTATTCTTGTTTTCCAGTTTGTTCTTCTTGGGACCCAGTTCTTTTTGTTATCTCGCATTAGTTTGGTTAGTTTCTAATAAGATGCATGTGAATTGCTTGATTGTTAAATAAAAGATTCCATCCTCCATTTAATAGATTAATAGATCATCTTAAAACCTTCACCTCATGCACGGAATACAGTCATAAAACCATATAGAGTCACGTCTGTAGGTTATTCAACCCTGTATATTGAATTCAAACCAAATTTATGTTCAGCTCAAGCCTTGTTTTGCCTTTATTTTGCTTTTAGGTAATTTTTTTGGGATAAACATCATGATTATCACAATAAACAAATAGATACAGTTTAGGGTATGGCTGGGTGCCTAACAATCCCGTCCTATAAATTAGTCCCCGAATCCGAATCTTAGGTTAGCATATGAGGAAGCTATAACAGGGAAATTTAGGATTGAATATAGTATTTTTTTTCTTATTAATTATATGTTCCACGTCCAAGGCGGGGTGCGCATGGTGTGGTTAATAGATGGACCAACGCCGTAGGGCATAGTAATGTTCTAGAGAGCCAGGGGCGCGACTGTATTAGTAGCGTGATGTAAGGGTGTGGCGAATGTGTGCGGTATGGGGGGGCATGTGACATGGAACAACGCATAGGCGCAGCGACAGTTGTCACGGAATCGGGTGTCGAGCTGGGACAAGCGATGCAGGGAGGGCGAATGGGCACGGGGACGACTGTCGCAGAAATGGGCGTCGTGCCGGGGGCACGTGATGCAGGGACGACACACGGGTTTAGTGACCGGTTGTCACAGAGTTGGGTGTTGTGTCAGGGGCACGTGACTTATAAACATCGCATGGGCATTGCGACGGCTGTCGCAGAAGTGGACCTTGTGCAGGGCCACGTGACCCAAGAACGGCGTACGAGCACGGCGATGGCTGTCGCGGAAGTGGACCTCATGCCGGGGGCAAGTGATAAAAGCACGGTGCATGGGCGAAGCGACGATTGTCACAGAAGAGGACACATAAAGCAAGAATGGTGCACAGGCATGGTGATGGGCGTCGCAGAGACGGTGCTCCCACAGCTCTTGACCAAATGACAGGAAGGGCGGCCCTTGGGGGTGGCCAAGGCCAACCTTTGGGCAAAGGGCCATGCTGACCCCCAAACCCCCATTGGGGGAGGTCAAGGCCAAACACGCCCAGAAGCCAAACACACACCTCCCCTCGAAAGGCCGAGGTTGACCCCCTAGGCGAGGGCCGAGTAGCGCTGAGGTCATCTACTCAGTGAAAAAATAGAAGATTTAAGGCCGAGGAATGCTAAGGTCATTTCCTTAGCGAAAAAGTCCATTGAAGGGCGAGGCATGCCGAGGGCAATTTTATTAGCTACGCAAAAATATGATTCTTAGCGGAGAAGAAAAGTGAAGAAGGAAAAGGGTGGATTTGATACAATAAAAAAATTTCTTTGACCGATTTAAAAGCGTTGAAAATTGATCGCTGACAATGTTAACATGTTGTGAAAAATGGGACCCATGGTGAGTCAATGGGATGAGAACAATCAGGTCATTCTGTCAATTTGTTCATGCCGCCGTCCCGTTAAATGGCTTTAGTTAAGGGTATATCTGTAATCATACCCTCTTCTTTGCCTCCATTTATGCTCTAGCAATGCTTACAGTCCAACACTGCAGAAAAACAAGTCTAAATGTGCCACCATTCAAGTTGAGACCTAATTTAAGCATGATTTCATCTACCATTTCATGGTTTGTGCTATGTGCGAATTTGTCCCCGCTATCACTATTCCCAACACTAAACCCAACACCACTATACCTAACACCACCATAGTGATAACCCTACCAAAACACTACGGCTAGCCACTACTGTTCCCTCCACCATACTTACAACACCAATGTCACTACCACATCAGCACCCCATAACCCTCAAGCCCCACCAACATCAATGTCCAGAGCCAATTTATTTCCAGATATGAAAACCCACCCCCACCCACACACGCATAAGACAAACACAATAAACACAGCACACGACAGTATGCTGTGTGTTGTGCGTGTGGAGGTAGGGGTGTCACGACACAGTGTGTGTAGGGGGGTGTACAGGGGATGGGTGTGAGTGTGGTGTGTGTGTGTGTGTGTGTTGTTGTTGTCTGAGACTATGTGTGCGTGTGTGCGCGCGTGCATGTGCACCTATGTGATTGTGTATGTATGTGTGTGTTTGGCCGCGCGCACGTGTGACTGTGTTTTACCTCTAAATTAAAGGACAGAAGCTAACAGAGTGACCTGATTGAACGAATTTTCAAATTTAGTTGTCACTTTAATACAAAATAATGTACAGTCACCAAAGTTGAATTTGTCTAATATTACAGTGATCAACCGAGTAGTTAACTTTAGAAAAATATAGGGGTACGTTATGCTATTACAGTTGAAACTACTATAACTTCAGAGATCGTACAAACAAAGAATTTCTTCTCCAACTTCTTATGTTCAACGAGATGCAATTAGTGTTGGGGCTTTTCACAGATCCTCTAGTGTCTCAAGTTTCAAATGAAGAAGTTGGGGCTACTTCTTTCCTCTGAATCAATCGCAGCTAACATGTAATCTCGTAGATCAAGAGCTCTAACTGGAATAGCCGCAGATATTGCAAAGAGATCACCATCAGTGGTTAGAAGAGATTTTATTTCACAAGAAGCGTAAACCATTAATACTAGCTATAGAGAGAGAGAGAGGTAATTCCAGTGAGCATTGATCAATGAGACCCATGAGAAAAAGAAGAAAAAGATGAAGAAGTAGTACTGATACTCGTTGTAAAGTCCGAACTTTAATGTCGAGTACAAATTTAAGGTATTCAATCAAAAGTGCCCCCCACCCCCACTCCTCAAACTTTATTTTTATATTTAGACCATCTTTTAATTATCAGATTAGCAAGAATATAATTTTATACATACACACACACACACGTGTGTGTATGAAAGCTGAAGCTGAAAAAATGTTATCCAGTGCTTGGATATGCTCTTAGTTCGCCACATGGACTTTCCTATTTTTGAACTTGAAAGCATTTTGAAATTTTTTTGGGTGAACAATCCTTCTTATTTCATGTTTCCAAACTCAAAAAATCTGTATTTACATGTATGATCATTTCCATCCTCCCTAATTACATTTGCTACTGATATCTCTCATTATATTATCTTATATTCTTTATCATCATCCACAACACTGTACTGATCTACTCCCCATCCTTCACACAGAGCTCTGTTATGAGGAGTATCTATTATTTTCTTTGAGCTCTGCACTCTAAGTTGAATCCATTGCTGCATAACATAGACGCAAGCTTGAGGAGGTGCCTATTCATACTAAAAAATCCTGCCATCTCTCTCTTTCCATATACCATATATTTAACTGAGATAGCTAATTTTGCTGACTTTAGCTCCAAAACTTTGTAATAGTGACTTGAATTTACTCACCATTGTAATAATGACTTAAATTCCTTTTTTTTTTTTTCTCCCTTTCTCTTGTTCAATTGCTTTTGACATTTAAACTTCAACCAATTAAATAGATTTTACGTTTGTCTCTATTTTATGTCAACATATCCCACTTATAAACTTTATGTATATGTTTGCAATTCCATTAATTTGTAAGATTTTGCCAAAATTAATTTTTTATATGCCCTTAAATCTTATATCTTTTCTATTGTTTAGAGAAGCCTAATATTTTCCACGACTTTTCCTCTCTAACGTAATCTCCCTCATTCCATTTCATTACAAGTTTATATACATAGTTTACTCTCTCATTCTATTTTCAATCAGTTACTATATATCTTTACTCTTTTTTGGTGGCCTTGAGTAATATAAATTAAACCTCAACATACAGCTTATTATTAGTATTATTATTATCACTATTATTGATTATAGTTGGGAGAGACTATTTTTATTATTTATATATAAATATTACATCTTCATTTGTTGCTAAAAGTTAACAATTATCGCTTAAGTTCATATTTAACTACAAAAATTGGAAGGAAACACATATAAAAAGGTGAAAATAAATTTTTAATTATTTTTCTGTCACTACCAATTTTGTTATCATTATTAGACATACAGTACGAGATCTCTCGATCAATATTTTAATAATTACTGTTCACGTGTGCCGTACATGAGATAAAAGCTCGTATATAGGTTATAGACAAAGCATTTTGTATTTAGAACCAATATTGCACATATATGTCACCCAATTGTTCACATGATTGCGTGTAAACTAGTGATTATGTGCACGTGAAGTTCTTGATTGCTCTGGATTCAAGGATTTATTAGTCAATTGACATCCTTTACCATACCCCCACACATGGATCATAAATTCAATAATAATTATATTCTTATTTTTTATTTTGTTATTCTGAGACCCAATTCCTGAATTTGGTGATCTCACATTAGTTTGGCTCATGGAAATGCTTGATGGTTAAATAAAAGCTTCATTTTTTCTTTTAATAAATTGACATCTAATCTTAAAAGCCTTCTTCTCATGCCCCATATGCGAGCATAAAACTGAACCATGTCATTATGGATATTTCTTTTGGCTTGAGGAAAAGGGCATCTGGTTTATTCAGATGCCTATTCATGTCCAAATTTTATCATGATTTGCATGTGAATTTCTTTTGATACTTCAAATCAGATGTTTACTATTTTCCTTATTTAGAGTTCAAGAAATTTTCAGTTAATTAAGATCTCCTTTGTTTAGTATTTTTTATTTTTAGTCTTTGTAACAATGACCAAAAAAAGTTTATTTTACCATATACATTTATCTTTTCCTATTTTTATTTTGAAAAAAAAATCTAATTTAAGCTGTACAAAGTATAAAAAGCACCCACGTCAGTGGATAATAACTCAAAAACTTATCAAAATGATGAAAGTATGAATTAAAAAACAATGAAAAAGAAAATACAAAATTTGTCATATATATATATATATATATCTATACTATATATAATAGGATTTGATTGATAGCCTCGTAGCCCAACAAACACCCAATCCCTTTTTCTAGAATTTTTGATTTATTTTTATACCAACATAATTATGTGTCAAAAGTTTATTGGCCAGATGATAACTTTTAAATATTAAGTTTTTGCAAAAGTTCCAAATTATTAGGTCATACACTAACCATGAAAAACTCCCACCACACCCACGTTTCCCACTTCCACGTTATGAACACTACAACAGTTACTTCATCTTCTCCCCATGTTCTGACTTTTCAACAAAGCTTCTTAGCCAACAAAGCTGTGAGAGACCATAGAAGGGGATTTAAGCTGCATTCTAACCCTTACGCATTATTGCAAGATTGTAAAGGTTATGTCCATTGCTTACGACTACTAAATTCTGGGATAATGAATGTTCATTGCTTAGATTACTAATATTCTTGGTTTCGTTTTCAAGCGTTCGACGTTCTTCGTGGCATATTCAGCAGCAAAATATTCATGGGCGTCATGGTCTCCACTGTGATCTGCTCACCCATTTCATACAGCAACACCAAACCCCAGACACAAAGCAGAAAAAAGCCAAAAACAGATCCAAAGTACTGCCACATTGTCAAGGTTATATCCATTGTTTAAGACTACTAAATTTTGGGATAATGAATGTTCATTGCTTAGACTACTAATTTTCTTCATTTTGTTTTCATGCGTTCAATGAATAAACAGCGGTGAAATAGAGAAGATAAACGTTCTATATGGCATACAAACTATCCATGGGCTTCATGGTCTCCACTGTGATCTGTTGACCCAGTTAATATAGCAAACCAAAGTTTGTTTTTTTTTTTTGGCTTTGCATGTCGTTTGGTTACCAAACCACATGCAAAGGTGAAAAAAATAATCAAAAACAGATCCAAAGAAGATGGGATTGTGTGTGGGTCGTTGGTGGTTACAGGGTGGGGACTGTGTGTGTGTGTGTGCCCTGTCTGGGTGTGTGAGGTCCTTCGGTATGGTGGTTGTGCGGTTGCAGGAGGAGTATGCGAGGTCCTTCGGTATTGAACTGATCTATTTTCCATACCTGCGTGTGACAAGGTGTTGTTAGTTATGGTATTATTTCCTACATTTTCCACTGAGAGAGAAATGGCCGGAGGGAAGAGATAGAGAGAGATTATGATGAAGTGATGAAAAAAAGAGAGGCGAGGGGATATATAACCATAATGCACCCAACTTTGCTTTGCTTTGCTTTGGGTGGTGGTGAAAGAAAACACACAGAGACACACACACACACACACACACACTGTATCTATATTCTATGAAGTCGAATTTCATTGTTATAGCTTCGATAACATGCAAATTTTCAACTGACAGTTGTTGTAGTATTGGATTGTTTTGGTGCAGTAAGGTTTATTGTGCGGTTTATTTGTGCAGGACATCAAGACTTACAGGTTCTTTAATGATATGTAATACTCTAGCTGGTTCTTTCCTACTGCAATTAAGCTCATTTTGTTGCACAAGTTTCATTGTCCTCCGAGCAACGAAATACTGATTTGTAACTTTCTAATTATCGTGCATGAGTGCATCTCTTTTTGTTATCTTTCCAAAAATGGGGTAGACCCAATAAAGGAACACCACCACCAAATGACTAGAGCAACTAAGCAGGCCAGGATAGAGCAGCATGTGCTGCTTTGTTGCCTTCTAGCCGCTCATCTATGTGTGCACGAGCATAACCTCAATGTGCCCATGGGGGCTGGGTCGTAAAGAGCAGGTTGTTTAGGAGCAATATTACCTTGGTAAGGGGATAACAACTGTTTATCTAATTAGAAAAAAAACATATAGATTTTACTACATGTAAAC